>NKZZ01001336.1:0-52087 GCA_002370815.1 Metschnikowia hamakuensis
ATGGTCCGTATTGAACTATCAGTAGCTAGTTTAGTAGTTATTTGGTAGTTAATCGACGAAGCTTCAAAAAAAAAAATCCAATTTTTGTGAGAATCTCTAATTTTTGTGAAAATCTCTAATTTTTGTGAGCATTGAGAAATTGAGAAATTGAGAAATTCTCAAAATTGACAATTTGAGAAAATGAGAATTCATGACAATTGATTTGAATTTGTAAGCATTTGTAAGGATTTCAAGACCATCAGTTCGAGAATTCCTGATGATTAGGGTTTGACTTTTGGGTATTGACTTTTGAAATTTGATTTTCGGGTTTTGACTGCTGACTTGAAAACTTGTGGAGTTTGGGGTTTTCACTTTTGGGTTTGGTTTTGGGTTTGGTTTTGGTTTTGGGGTTTGGTTTTGGCTTTTGGGAAGGGAACGAAGAAACGAAGGGGAAGGAACGGAGGGAGGGGCCGACACGGGGGCACAGCACCGTCTTATCGTGGCTGCGCAGACGGATGCAGGCCATCAGGCCATTTGGATTCGCGGCAATCACCTGATTCCCCACTGGTATATAGTGCGCCGCCCGGTCCGGGAGTAAATTGGGGGCCAGAAAAGAACCGGCTTTTTACCCACGATCCTCCGTTTGTTTTGGGACTGATTATTATCCTTCGCTTGTCCCCGCATTTTGGCCTTTGGTGTCATCACTTCACATCACTTGCTTTTTTGCCTTGGCTTTGTTTTTTGGCTTGCCTGGCTCGGCTTTTTTTTTTTCGCCTGTCTCGCCCTGCATCCAATGGGCCCCCACATTCTAAACCTCCTAAATGAAAAACATGACGCCGCCATCCCGAATTATAGTCTAGATGGCCTTAGGCTCAACTCCCAATATGTGTTCCGCCGCAAAATCGGCGCAGGCACCTTTGGCTTGATCTATTTGGTCGAGGACCAAGCCGGCATGCAGTACGCAGCCAAAATCCTCTTCCGGGAACGGGGGCCGCCGGAAAAAGATATGCTCCGAGTCTATAAGACGTTTGCCCTGCCGCTGGCGGTAACAGAGGTGGACTTGGACAAGTTGGTGGCCGAGGCTGAGGGCGGAAACTGGGACAAGTGCCTCTGTGCAGGCGCAACCAAAGGTAATTACCAAAATGATCCCCACCATGAGTCCCACGCCCAAAAAAAGCTCGGCACCCTCTTCCCCTTTCGGAAACTTCTTCCCGAAGTCGCCCTCCACTATAAGGTGCAGGGCCACCAGAACATTGCTCTGCTCCACCACGTGTACACTGTGCAGAACACGGCCCTCGTGGTTGTCATGGAGTATTTCCCCCATGGAGATCTCTTTGGCGCCATCATCGACGGCAAGATCTTCAGCAATCCGCCTCCGACCCAAAACCGCCAGCTCCTCATGAAAAATTGCATGTTGCAGCTCATAGATGCCATCCGCCATTGCGCACTGCATAGTGTGTTCCACTGTGACTTGAAGCCCGAAAACATCATGGTTTCCTATGATCGGACTTATGAGCGGAAAAACAATGAGCCGCTCGACTATAATGAGCTCCGTGTATCTTTGATAGATTTCGGGCTCGCCATGTCCTCGGACTTGGTGTGTTGTGATGTGTGCCGAGGCTCCAATTTCTATATGGCCCCCGAACGCATTGTCAACTTCAACACAAACAAATTGGTCAAGTCTCTTTTGGACATGGGCCAGTTCACCAAAGGGTTTAATGCACACGGTCACGAGCAGGTGTTTTTCCCCACGTTGGCCGGAGATATCTGGTCGTTGGGCGTGCTCTTCATCAATGTCACGTGCGCCCGCAACCCATGGCCCATAGCCAACATCGACGACCGCCAGGACGTGTTTTTCAACTATATTTTGCGGGACAATTATGTGTTGCTGACAATCCTACCGATTCTGAAGCAATACAATGAGATGTTGAACCGGATCTTTGCGCTAAACCCCAATGAACGGGCCTCTTTGGCCTCTTTGGCCCACATGGTCCGGGCCTGTGATTTTTTCACTGACTCCGTGAGGGCCATGGACCCGGAGCCGGTTTTGGAAGATGTCCAGGTCGAGGTTAGTGTCCGGAAAGACTTGCCCAAACGGGCCTGTGCAGACGTGGCCCTCTATAAGCCCCAACTCCTGGCTTTTCTGGCACACAACCACCTGAGGTATGTCAGCTAAAAGTCAAAACAACATTCAATATGTTTTGTTTCGGGTGTCTATTGGAGGCAGTCACGTGGACTGGGAATTAGACCAGCGAATCTTGCATCTTGCCGAAGATGGGCCCTAGGCTCTTCACCCATTCCCTCTTCTAAATATCTGGATCAGTCATAGTGTTTACTCTCAGCTGTTCCATTCTAAGTGGATAGTTTTTCTGTCTATCCAAATAAAAATAAGCATTCAAGTAAAGACACCATACTGGCCATTTATAATGGCACGTAATATGGAGTAGTTTCGTCTTCATCTCTCCAAATGACCTCATTGGAATTGAGATTCTCAAGCTGTACTTTAATATCCAGAACCTGGCGTAGACCTCATGGACTCAATGTTTCAATGACTTATCTGTTTCCTTACCCAAGGTAAACAATCGTGAAACGCCTATCGTTGGAAGCGTTTTAAAGGTAGTGGTTTCATCCTTTAGAATGAGTATGGGAAACCGCTTCATTGCCAAAGGTGCAAGTATTTTGCGGAAAAGTTTTGGATCGACAGAAGTTTCCTGTAGTATGTGACAGAAAAGAAATTGCTGGGTGTGGTCGAATCAAGCTAAATCGTGGCCTGAAGCAAATTGACGGATTGTTTTCGTCCAAATTCAAAGTCCACTTGCGACACAATTTGATACCGATCAATGTTCTTCCAATCGAGGTTGTGGAATATGTTTTTCATGTTCAAAAGCTTATATTGAATTTCAAGCAGCTCAAGCTTATATTGAATTCAAAAAGCTCAAGCTTATATTGAATCTAAGCAGCTCAAGCTTATATTGAATTCAAAAAGCTCAAGCGTATGTTGGAAGGCGGAAGGGATCTTCATTTCCGATCCTAAGCAGGGAAATCTGGCCAGAAATCTCTCTCGAGGAAATCATCATTGAAACATATTCATATCTAAGAAAGATCAATATTAATAGTTTGTAGTGTAACCGCTGTAACAACAAAATCACTAATGAGTTTCTATCCTTTGTCAAAAATAAGATACCAGTGAAATACGGGAATGCGCGGCTTTATATACCTCCGCATTTTTTTTGCAGCATGATCCCCCGTGTTTCAGAATGGTGGCAAACGCATGCAAACGCATGCACACAAAAGCGCCAAAAGCGAGGGGGAAAATTATATAAGAAGCCGCATTTCCTTTACAATTTACATGCACTTTTTTCCCCAAACTTGATCACACCCATTGATCCCGATTCTAGTGTATCAGAAACAACAGAAACAACAGGAACAAAAAATTCAACAGAAACAAAAAAACAACAGAAACAACAAAAAAAAAAAGACTAGTTATTGAAGTAAGGAATTTTTAGAGGGGTAAGCCATATCGGAGAATGGATTTACCGAATTGGCTCATGTTCGTTAACTATGATAAACTAAAGATTCCAAGTCATTATTAAGTGGAGATATTAATATTCTGCAATTCGATCAAAATGTCTTGAATCTCTTTTTTGAAAGGAACAGGGTTTTCCAGGACAGATTTCAATGGAGGGTCAGTGGTACCGGCCAAGACGTTTCCTTACAATGGCAAGAAAAACGTGACTTCTACCGTCAGAGGTCGATGAGTCCAATAGACCGATGCTTTGAAGACCGCAGGATTCTGGAAGCACAATATTTACACCGGAGGAAGAAACAACCATTCTTGAAGCTTGATGAGTCTTTGGTGGTTTACGTTTAGGGTCTGCATCCGACTCCAAAGTTAGTCAACCATTGGACCAGCAGCGTCCACAGCAGCGTCCAAAGCAGCGTCCAAAGCAGCGTCCAAAGCAGCGTCCACAGCAGCGTCCACAGCAGCGTCCACAGCAGCGTCCAAAGCAGCGTCCACAGCAGCGTCCAAAGCAGCGTCCAAAGCAGCGTCCAAAGCAGCGTCCAAAGCAGCGTCCACAGCAGCAGTTTCCTTGACGACATTTTCCTCCCCGGTTTCACACAGTGTCTCTGGGTTCCCACAGCTTCTCCGGTTCCACACAGTTTCTCTGGTTTCCGATTACGGGCCAATACACCACCAGCTTTTCATTTTCATTGATCAATTACTTACCTTCCATTTGGTTCAATTCAATAGCACCGTCGTGGTGAACAAGAAAAAACCAAATATCCTAATATTTTACGTTAAAACATGGATTTATGGTTTGGATGGGTAAAAAGTCGCATGTTTAGCTTGGGTTAGAACTTAAGCAAGTCTTGAGGTTCTAAAACAAAGGTTCTAGTTGTATATTCAAAACCACTATGTCTTTGAGGATCCCGATTCATCTAATCAGGTGAACCTACTTCTATATCCCTCTTGCAATGTAAAAATGAATATTTTATTAAAGATTTGAGAATGATTTAGTTGTAGATGTAGATATTGATGTGTAGATATGGATTGGCCATGCAGACTATGTGCAGGTATATAAGCCTATGTGCAGGTACATAAGTCTATGTGCAGGTTTATAAGCCTATGTGCAGGTACATACAGAAGTCAACGAGATAAGGTCTATTTTCTATCCAACCACTCTATCAAATTGGTTGTTAATTGACGAGTCTCATTTAACTAGTTGTTACTATTGGCGTCCGAAATATGAGCTGGTTTCCATCAGGGGAACCCGAAAAGTCGACCCCAAGCGAACCTGCACATAACTATTATCCTGCACATAACGCTTTTTTGGTATACTTTTCAAGCAAACAGTCCCTTCAAATCAGCTTACAAGCACAGAATCCGGTCAATTGAAGAGCAAAATGGCCATTTCCTGGTAAACTAAAAAATACCCAAAAAAAACCTTTGTGGCTACAATTGTCCACGATTCTTCCCCATTTCCACTCCCAATTTCTATCCTCCAAAGAATCGACGTGACTCCCCACCCCAATTTACCTTGGTAATTTTACGAGAGCAGTAGATAAATAAATAAAACTACTGAATGATGAAAATAAGCCAAAAAAACGATTTTTGGCGTAAGAAATTGGGCAAATATTGGGCAAAAACAAAATTGTCCAGTTTGTCCAGTTTGTCTAGTTTGTCTAGTTTGTCTAGTTTGTCTCTCTGACTAGCTGTCTATTTTGTCTAGTTTGTCTAGTTTGTCTAGTTTGTCTAGTTTGTCTATTTTGTCTACGTTGTCTCTCTGTCTGGTTTGTCTATTTTGTCTAGTTTGTCTAGTTTGTCCAATTTGTCCATCTGTCTAGCTTTATCTGTCTAGTTTGTCTAATTTTCTATTTTGCCTTTAGTCCAGTTTGTCTAGTTTGTCTAGTTTGTCTTTCTGTCTTTCTGTCTTTCTGTCTATCTGCCCTGTGTCTATATTGTCTATTTTCCATTTGTCTATCTTTATCTGTGTATTTTGTGTATTTTGTCTATTTTCTACTTGTCTATCTGTCTATTTTGTCTAATTTGTCTAATTTGTCTCTCTGTCCAGTTTGTCTATTTTGCCCAGTTTCTCCAGTTTGACTGGTTTGTTTAGTTTGACTACTTTGTCTGGTTCGTCTCTTCTAGTTGACTAATTTGTCTTTCTATCAGTCTATTCTTTAGTTTGTTTTTTTGTCTTTTGTCTATTTGTCTTTTTGTCTAATTTCTATTTTATCTCTTTTCTATTTAATCTCTTTTCTTTTATCCATCAGTCTTTCTTTTTGTCCTGCACTTCAACACCCCAATTCTCTACTGCACCAACCGGTCATGAGCCCAGTGGCCGTGAGTAGCCTTTGGCAACGCCAGAACCAGAACCTCCGCCACATCGTACTTGTTGAGCTCGGCGAAAACTCGGGCCATTGGGTCCAGGTACCAGCGACGGTGCAAGTAATCGAACCAGCCCAAATGGCCGCCGACCAGCGTGACGATCATGTGGGTGTACGGGTTTAACCGGACCTCTGATTTCGGCAAACTTTTGGACCCCACGATCGGATCGTCCAATGAACTCAAAATGATCGTTGGAACTCGGACATTCAAAAGCCGTTGGTCCGGAGACGCGTGCCGGTAATACTCCAGCGCACAGTTGAATCCAAAAAGTGCCAGAGTAAACGTCTCGTCGAAATCCCGGAGACTATTGAGCTGCACCCGGCTCGGGTCCGCCTTATACTGGGCCACCACGTCGTTGGCCTCAAGCAGTCCTTCATAGTGTTGGTCAAGTAATTTGATCAAATTCTGACACATTTTGGGCGAGTACACTTTGCTGCCGAGAAAAGAGTCCATTAAAGCCGTTGATGCTTGTGGAAAATCCCATGGAGATCCCATAATGGCTGCAGCCTTGATGTTGGTGCAGCAAACGTCATCACCTTCCTGGCCCAAATAATTGGCAATAATGGCCCCCCCAAGCGAAAACCCAATTAAAAAAATCCGTTTTTTGGGCCATTTCTTCGTCACGTGTTCATTGATCACGTACCGCAAGTCATTCGTCCATAATCCACAGAATAATTGCGGCGAAGTGATCGTATGGTTAGCACATCCTCGGGCATTAAGCACCATACCATCAAAACCATACTTTTCCGTGGCCCTGTATAGAAACGCCCGTAAATATGACTCGTAAGAACCCCCAGCTAATCCATGTAAAGCCAAAACGAGTGGTTTATCGTTATTTAAAATGGCGTGTTCCTGCATGGGGTCCACGTATTGCGTCCGGGGAGGCAACGGGTGTTTTTGGGAGTCTGGTTTGAAATTAACATGTGTTTCATCTTTTTCGTCAAACTTGGAAACCACGTAATCAACTGCAAATGTCAGTTGTCCGTTCCACCGGTCATACGGCATTTTATCTCCGGAGACATGGTAGAAATGGTCATGTGACTTGACCTGCACAATGCGCCGTTTATAGTAAACTTGATCAACGGCTTCGAACTTGTTAAGCGCCGTGTATGCAGTCTGGGAATGGCCACTGGAAAGAAGTGGGTTCACGTAGAAGGAGGCGTTTTCGGCGAATTCCGGCGCCACCGAATCAATAAGGGATGAAATCGTGGGTTGCGAGCCCCGCGCCTCGCTTAAACCCCCCAAAAACTCATCTTTATTTCCCGATTGGGAAGCTGGTTCGGAGCCCTGCAGTGGCTGCATTTCGGACGACTGTGAACCATTAACCGCTTGGAACGTAACTGGGCGCTCGGGCGTGAATGTACTCACGGTCGACTTGAAGAATTGGCTCACCATTATTGGTTGATTGTTGCGGTGGAGGTGCAGGCCATTATACGCGACATCAGTACACCCCATCAGTACACCACACCCGTACATCAGCGTATATACAGGACACCACACCCGTACATCAGAGTATATACAGGACATCACACCATTCAATCGACAACTCCTTTAATACCTGGAGACTGTTACACCCTTTTTAGTTCCGGTATATGCACTCAACGTAGAGTTTGGCCATAAAAATCATTAATGAATCCATCATGTACTGGATACTACTACTATAGAAAGGATATATACTATATGCAGGGCTAAAACTACATACAGGAAAACTTACCAGTACGTATATACAGGATAATTCACCACTACTTATATTTATGTAAGTCGTAACAAAACGATCACTATATATTGGTCAAACGAAGGTAAATAGTCTAAGCTGTAAAAGGTCCTGCCTGCTTCGTCTATGGGTCTTGGCCCGCCCAATCACCTCTTCATCTCTCAATCTATTTCTTGAAGCACTTGTCGTAGTTGACCATGGAGAATCTGAAGCGGACGTCGCCGGCCTCCATCCGGGTCCATGCCTCTTTCAACCCCGCCTCACTCATATCGATGGTCTCCACCCATGGCTTGATCTGGTGCTCAGCAGCAAAGTCAAGCATGTACTGGATCTCGTCCACCGAGCCAATGGCCGAGCCCATGACCGAAATGTTTTTCTTTAACAAAGTCATTGGCACAAGCTCGAGCATATCGCCCGCGCAAGGGGCGGTGATGAACACCATCTTGCCCCGAGCCTTGAGCATCGATAACGTCTTGTCGAAAGCCGAGCCCTTGAAGGAGGAACTGGTGTTGATAAGCACATCCAAGGTGCTTTCGAACTTGTTGGCAAAATCGGGGTCATCGGTGGCGGCGTAGTGGTCGGCGCCCACCTCCTTGGCGAGCTTCTCCTTGGTATTGCTTCTGGAGATGGCTGTGACCTCAGCGCCAAGCGCCTTGGCAAAGAGAATCGTCATGTGGCCAATGCCTCCGATTCCAGAAACTCCCACCCGAGTGCCCTTGCCCACTTTGGTCTGGAGAAGAGGCGAGAAGCCCGTGATTCCTCCACAGAGAAGAGGCGCCACGTACGCGGACTCAAGCGAGTCCGGAATCTTAAAGGCAAACTTGGAGTTGAGCCGGACGTGAGACGCATTGCCTCCAATGGTATTGAACCCAGAGTCAGCATACGTACCAAAGTACGTGCCAACGAAGTTGTCGCAGTTGTTCTCGTAGGTCATTTTGCAGCCTTGGCAAGTCTCGTCACAATCGGCCTGAGCTCCAATGCCCACCCGGTCACCCAACTTCAAGCCCTTCTTGACGTTAGGGCCGACCTTGACGATTTTGCCCACAATCTCATGGCCTACAGCCAAGGGGGCGTAGGGGCGTCCCCAGCTGCTATTGGCTGCGTGGACATCCGATCCACAAACCCCACACGCCTCGATCTCCACATCAATGTCGTAGTCGCGAAAAGCTTGAGGCTTGTACTCGAATTTCTTGGGGTTCAACCAGTCGTCGTAGTCCAACACTCCAATGGCTTCAAAAGTTTCTGGATACATTTTTTTCTTTGTCTTGTTGGGGGGAGCAGTACAATTGATTTGGATTTGTAAAACTGGAGTTGGCGGACTCACGTGTTCAAGTGGAAGGGGTAATTGTCTGACAGCTTTGCGAGATGGAGGAGGAAAAATAGTTGGGGGAGTGAGGGTCCCTTTATATACCCTGAGACCCCGCTGTGATTTGGGTGGCGTTGGTTGTCATGATGCGTAGTCTCGGAGTTTATGTGCTGGTGCATGCTTACGGTGCATGTACTGCCCGTTGCGCTGCCGCCAACCAAAGTGTGCGGAGTTAATGTGATACAATTCCTCCCCGCATTTGTCCGATCCGGATCAGGCACTGGTCCGCTTTTCGCCGAGCCAAATCAGGCACATCGCCGCTTTCTCCGTATGCAACATGCACTCTCGCGCCCTCTCCGCGTTCTTCCCCTATCTCTGTATCATCTCCGCGTTCCTCCGCGATCTCCGAATCATCTCCGAGCCCCTCCACCAGTTGCTTTTGGGTTTCCACACGACCCGTTTTTTCAAATGCAGAAAACTCTTAAAACGGTAAAAGTAGAAAACTACAATTCAAAATACATCAATACATCTCTGGAAAATCTTTTACTTTGAACTTACTGACCATTTTGTTTTGCGTACTGCATATAAAGTATATACTGCATATAACGCCGGGTCGGTATCTCGCTGCGCGATTATCAATACTCTTCGGCCACACAATCCATGTCTTCTTCCGACGATGAAGATGACTGGATACTTCAGCAGATCCAGCCCCATCTGAAAGAGTACCCTCGAAAGTCCCTGAATGCCGAAAGTCCCGTGTTTCTGGGGTCTCCAGAGCCCTCAAAACCTCCAACCAAAGATTCGGCCACATCTACTCCTCGAAATCAGCAACTTCTGGCGGCTCCCAAGTCTCCGGACTCCGATATCGAGATTCCTGACGTTTTTCTTATGCAGGGAGAGAAAAACCGGCGTCTTCTCCGGCAAAACGACGAAATCCAGCGCCATATCGAAGCTGAAACTTGCAAAGAACTCGCCCGCGCCGACCAGGCTCTTAATCTAGAGTCTGACTTTCTTAAGGAGCTAAATGATAATGGTGTGGGATACGAATATAGCATGGTCCACGACCTGGCCTATGTGCAGGACTTGGTTGATCTGTATCTCCGAAAAGATCCCGAATTGGCTCTCCGACGGCATTTTTACTTTTTTTCCCCTCCAAAACTGTCTATGCCATCTCCGGATACAAATATACTTGTTTTTTTAGGGAATTTGAAGGCGGAAGGAAATGTGTCCTGCATATTAGACCAAATCGTCGAGTCCGTCCATTTACCCCATCTTATCCAAGTCCACAGTGCCGTTTTAAACAATGAAATTGGGGAGAGAAACCGAGGGAGGTCTTTTCTGGAGTACATGATGGCGTTGGGAGGAGGGGATCCTGCACATAACCACTTGAAGTTGGCCCATTTCAACGTCAACCTCGTACAACTCATCTACAAAACGGCAATCATGATGCTTTTCAGTCTCACACGAACCAATACCCCACACCAAAACCGGGAAATCGGCCAGTACTTTTATTTGGCGAGTTCGGACTTTTTATTGAATAAACATCACCGGGAGACGTTGTGTGCAGTCCTCGTTGGACCCATACTTAACCGGTACGTTTCAGAAAGAACCCCCAAAAGCAGCATCGTGGATTTGGCGCAGGAGTTTTATGAAATGGTGGGGCAGGTCCGGATGGTCACGTGCGGGCCCGAAGCGGTGCTGTGTGCAGGACACAACGAAGCAGAAGTTTACCATAATTTTTTGGAGAATGCCATGCGCAGCGAATTAAGTGACTTGGCTTTTGAATTCGTGGAGGCACTTTCGCTTAGATTTATGGAAATTGAAGGGGAAAAATTGGAGTGGGAGGGCCTCGTGGCCCGAGTACAGCTTATATGCAGTCCCAACTTCCAAGACCCCAATTCTATTCATAAAGGTGTTTTTCAGATGCAAATAGCAGCTGTATTTGTTCATCGCCTTTTGTTTCAACGGCCAAAAAAAGAAAGTGAAGAGAAAGAAGCAAAAAAAGGTCCTGGTGGTCGTGTGCTTATATGCAGGACTTCCCTACTTGAGAGCAAAGATTCACTCCATGCGGCTGTGGGGACATTTTCTTATGTTCAGAGTGATCAGAAAGTGCAGATCTCTCGATCTTTATCGAAAACGTACCATATTTTGGACTCCATCACTCGAGTTTTGGACAAAATGGCGGTTTTATTGGGCTCAGATCAGTTTTACAACGTCTAGCCCCATGTAGAACCCAATTATGATGCAGTAGATTGATCCAAGTTTGGAGAAGAAGTGGTTTTGGGATGAATGGGTTGCAACCCTCGGAATAGGGCCATGGTGAAGAGCGCACACCCGTACACCAGGCAACCTCATCAGAAAAAGACCCCAACGCCAAGCCCTTAATTCGGCCTTAAAATGCGTGGGAATTTGAGGATGGAGTTGCTACACTTCCGGACGTCATTGTGGATATTTTTAAGCGGAAAAATATTCAGGGGGGACGTTTTAAACGTGCATTGGATATTTTGGTCACGTGACCCCGTTAAGTTTCGGTCACGTGGCCCTAGTCGAGTTCCGGTCTCGTGCCATACCACTAACCAATACTATCTCGGTAATTGAATAAGGGGCTTAGAGTAAACAGGAGACTTCATGAGGGGTCTATTTTACAGTATTACGAATGTCTAGGTGGTAAGTGGGACTGTATATAAGGTAGCCTGTATATAAGAAAAAGACCAGTCACCGTCTATAAAAATTGCACCCAAAGCAACGCGCCACGGATGGTTGCCTTTTTTAAAATGTTTACGGGTATAAAGGTAAACCCGTCTTAGCAGTTCAGTCTGATATTGAACTAGTCGCATTAAGCCCACTTGTCGCATTATGGGTACGGCACGACGCCGTTTTAAAAAGCACAAACCACTGGGAACCCACAACATCCCCGTTCTCTTCTTCACTCCCCTCTCCCTTTGTAATAAGCTTTTATAAGCTCCAAAAGGTGGTCATTGTACTGCACCTTGGCCGTGGTAACGCCCACAATTTTGGTGCCGTAATCAGCATCGTCCCGGATCTTGAGTTCGGGATGCGCCCCATTGACCAAGAGATCGATGAATTTCGCGTTGTAGATCTCCAAATACGAAACACTCAAGTCGTATGATTTGAAGGCCTGGTTCAGCTCCATTAGCCGGTATATATCATCGATGGCCAAGCGCACGAAGCCCGGATCATGATCTTCGCCCCGCATAGAGTAAGTCTTACCCGATCCTTCATTTTCAAGTCTGTCCAAAATCAGCTCGTTCGTCACCCGAAGTATATCCACCTCGATTCGCTATCTCATTCACTATGCTTTTCACTATCTCATTCACTATGCTTTTCACTATCTCATTCACTATGCTTTTCACTATCTCATTCATTATCTCATTCACTATCTCATTCGCTATCTCATTCGCTATCCTAATCCCTATCTCATTCCCTATCTTATTCGTTATCCCAATTTATCATGATGGTAATTGAATGATATAACATTCTTTAAAAATTGGCGTAACAAAAAATGGTGTAGTAAAAAATGGTGGTCGTTATTTTTGAGGGGGGGTGAAGGGGTATTTATAATCCGCTCGTAAACCTGAAACAAGGGTTGATGCGTCGGAGTCGCGGTGCGCAACCGTTGCCATGGCTGCAAACACCGATGTTTCAGCCCCCCCTTCCTCCCCCCTTGCCCACGCCCCTTATGCAAGAGCCGCACAACAAGGAGCAACCAAAAAACCCCCCCCCCCCCTCTCGCATATATAAGGGGCGGTCCCCCCCTGTTCTATCAACACTATGTTTTTTTCCAATACGGGAATGTGGGAATGTACAGAGTTCTGGGGGACCTTATAGGAACACAAATAGTTTAGGAGCTTGTCCTTTGCAGAAACCTTAACAAACCGAGATGTTTACAAACCCTCTTCATAGGGCAGGCGCTATATTTCCAATACCCGGACGATTGTGACGATTCCGGGCAGCTCCAACCGGAGGATTATGACAATTCCGACAGCTCCAACCGGACGATTGTGACGATTCCGGGCAGCTCCAACCGGAGGATTCTGACGATTCCAAGCAGCTCCAACCGGAGGATTGTGGCGATTACGAGTAGCTCCAACCGGAAGACCTTGTGATTTTTGCCACAGATGGATCACGGATGAATCACGGATGGTTCACAGCTGATTTGATGACCGAGGATATGGGCCAGTTCTTGAAGGTTCTTGAAGGACCAATTTGACTTGGGCAAATCGCTAGACCATGTGTCTTCTAAGTTTGTGAAGGAGGTTGTCAATGTGTTAAAGGATAAGCACTTTCCCCGTGCCTTTTCGCAGGAGCTTTTGTCGTGGACCAAAATATTAGTCAATTCACCATTGCTCATCAAGCACACTTAGGGATAAAGTCAACCCACCAGTGACGATCACGACCCGAGGTTTCTTCAGGCTTTTGACTCGATGGCTTGAATTTGCTGTACAATTGCAGCGAGTGAAGGGAAGTGGACTCACCTCCAGAAGTTCCTTGGAGGTAAGGAGGACATTACGGTTGTCATGGTGAAGGTTGTCTAGTTGGCTGCAAGTCTTTCATGCACACAGTTTGGCCAGATGAAAACTTGGAATGGGAAACGAGGCTCGTCCCGTTTGGGTCTCGGTGTGTCCTAGCTGAAAAATCATTTACTCATCTACTTCCGAATATGGCCAGAGGATCAGCAGAGTGGCAGTGCAGTTTGAGAGGCGAAGACAACCAGAATACAATGACTGGATGATCACTGAGTCATCACCAGATCACAGCAGTGGATGCAGGAAAGACTGGTCGGTATACCGTTCAATATCGACGGTAAGATCGATGGTAAGCACCGGCGGATGGGACAAGTTCACCAGTGGCCAGGCTTAACATACTCATGGATTATCGAGGATAACTAATGCTTGATTTGACACTCATGGGGCCCAGCCCAATGTACAGGACTTTCTTGGTTTTTCGTGCCTAAGGGTCTATCAATGAAGTTTCTACAAGTTCTACAAGTTCTACAAGTTCTACAAGTTCTACAAGTTCTACAAGTTCTACAAGTTCTACAAGTTTATGGGACGGGATAGAAAAAAGGGATTGTTTAAAGGGAACCTCGGCTGTACTGCACATTAGTGTTTGGCATAAGAAACCCAAATTGGGCTTTTATATCCAAAAGCCGCCGGAGCCACCCAGAGAAAAGGCTTGTGTGCAGGACCGAACGTGACAGCCACGAAACTCCAATGCAGCTCCAAGAATCACCGAAGCACAAGTGGTTCCCGTCTTGGGGAATGGCGTGGGAAAAGTAAAAGAATGGGATTGGAAGGGTTTGGAAAATGTGGGTACTGCATATACGCGAACACCACCGGCAGCATTGCTAATCTCGTAATTCAAGAAACACTCATAGTTTAATGCACAATCCCTGGCCAAATCACGCCATATTTTCCTCTCCATCTTTTTCTCCATCTTTTTTGTTCTTTGGATGCACAGGTAAAGATTTCGTGTCATCACCTTCCATACTGCATATATGCGGAATATCCTGTATATCCTGTATAATGGTATTGGAACTGCACATGATCCGGAGCACTATCAATCAGGCACGGAAATCGTGCATACCCAGCAACCACTCCATCGCGTGGCTCTATTTTCTCGTACATGAAACACGTCAATACCCCTCGAAGTTCCCTATTTTGGCATGGACATGCATTGACGTACCTTTCCATGCAGTGCAATGCCCTTCTTTGCCCAATCGGGAAGCGGCTCGCATGCTCGCCCTTCTTTTGCGTTCGAGAAGCTGCGTCGGGGCGTCTGCGTGCGTCGTTTTGCGCTCCTCGCTCGCCCTGCATGCAAAATCCTCTTCTGGTCACATTCACATTTGCCAATCACGTCAAAGTGAATTGAAAAAAATAGAAATAAACAATAGATAGAAAAGTCAGAAATTGTCATCTGTTGGAATCAGACAAATTGACAAATTGAATAAATGTAGACTTCAAAACATCTGTACATTTGCACAGATCAACTGTAGACATTGTCTAGATTAGACAAATGTCGAATTAGACAAAAGGACAGTAGACAAATTGGACAAATCACCAATTGGACAGTAGACAAAAAGACAGTAGACAAAAAGACAGTAGACAAAATGACAGTAGACAAAAAGACAGATTAGACAGATTAGACAGCTTAGACAGTAGACAGATTAGACAAACTTTCCAGAAATCCTCCAATTGTCCAAATTGTCCAGATTGTCCAGATTGTCCAATCCACACAAAGGTGTTCTTTTCACCAGCCACATAATCCCATAAAATGGTATCACTCACATAATCCCATGGAATTGTATCACTCACATAAAATTCCATTTCTGAAACCCCATCATAAAAACCAGGATCCTTCTTCTTCTAGGCCTGTCATTTTGAAATCTTGATCGATCGGGAATTTCCTGTCCAAGATCTTGCCATTGTCTGTCCAGATCTCAAATTGTCTGTCCAGATCTCAAATTGTCTGTCCAGATCTCAAATTGTCTGTCCAGATCTCAAATTCTCTTGTCTAGATCTTTTCAATCTCTGGCCCGATTCTGTCAAATTTGGAACCTTAGATCTCTTGGCAACATTCCTCAATGCAACCTTGGAATCTCCCATATTCACGTGGTTTTCAGCCCCATGCGGGTGATTTGCAGCACTGTCCGTCCGTCTGCTTTTGGAGCAGGGAGCAACATCTGATTTCTTTGCTCCTTTGATTTGACAATTCCGAACCCAACACTGAAGTATGTGTTTTTTTTTGCCAATGTGCATGACATGCATAGAACCACTCTGCTTGGAGAACCCCTCTGATTGGAGAACCACTCGGATTAGAGAACCACTCTGCTTGGAGAACCCCTCTGATTGGAGAACCACTCGGATTAGAGAACCCCTCTAATTGGAGAACCCCTCGGATTGGAGAACCCCTCGGATTGGAGAACCCCTCGGATTGGAGAACCACTCGGATTGGAGAACCACTCTAATTGGAGAACCCCTCTGATTGGAGAACCACCCTGATTGGAGAACCACCCTGATTGGGCCACCCTGAAGCCAAATCGGGGAGCGTGTATCTCTTGTAACCATAACCAGACGCACGGCCGCTTAGCCGAGAAAATAGTCGCGTTGGCGACCTCGTAATGACGCATGAACAAAGCACTCAAGGCACAAGTCAATTCCCCTGGAAAACGTCAAGGTGGAGCTTCTGCCCATTATTTCCTCCAAAAGAGCACACCTTAAAACCTTAGATTTTCCGTAAATCTCCATGCCACACTCTTTTCCTGCTCTTCCTGCTCCTCCTGCTCGTTGTTCACCTCAAGATCTTCTCTTTTAGTCCTCGTTTCACCTTAAACTTTGTTCATGGTTAGTCACGCAGTACCTGCATTGCGGATCCAGCCAGGCACCCGCATAAAGTCCGGAGCTTGTTTCCACCTCCAAGTAAAACCAAAACAGAATAAGAACCTTCCCAAGTCCCCGAATCTTTTTGAAGATTCAGCCCACTCCACCCTTTTTTCTTTTTTCTTGGCGTTGACCCAAAATCCCATTCCATCCATTTCCAAATAACCCAATCAGCCAAACCATGGTTATGCTTTCAAAACATTTGGTTTGGACGCCTGCAATGCACCTCGCTTATCCACGACTTGCAGCACCGCGTTCTCTAAATCCACTAGTCTGGACCCCCGCCCCCCCTTGGAAAATAAAACTTGCGGTGGTGGAAAGTCTATAAAAAGAAGATTTCCGAAGCCCAGTCTGAATCTCTTTTTTCTTTCTCTTTAATCCTGCAATGAAGTTCACCTCTCCTTTGGTTGTTTCGGCCTTGGCTTCGGCCGCGTATGCAGTCTCTGGCTGCAAGTTTGACAATGTCGTCAGCACAGGTTTCGATGCTGAGTTTTATAAGTACCCGCTTCTTGACTTGAGTGCAAACGATGCCCCCGACTTCTTTGTTGGTGGATACCAAGACTTTGGAGGCAAATTTGCCTCGCAAACCGGAGTCACCGATATCCAATTCGATGGCGGCGTGGATAACCATAACTGGGTGCAGGAAGGCACCATCTATGGTGTCGACCTCAGCGCCTCCAACTTCGCTGTGGCCCTCACGGGATACTTCTTGCCTGATGAGAGTGGTGATTATACCTTTGAGTTTTCCGCCGACGATGGGTTTGGAGTCTTCATTGGTTCCACTGGGCCTTGTTGCGAAAACGTCAACGACACCGTCACCGAAGTGGCCCAATTCTCCGGCACAAAGGGTGGCAATTTGACTTATGTGGCAGGTGTATATGTCACCAAGCAAATCACCGTCTCCATGGAGGCAGACACGTACTACCCCATGAAGATAGTGTACGTCAACGAGCTTACCCAATGGAAGCTCTATACCACCGTGACCTCTCCTTCCGGTAAGAAGACCTCCGACTTCAAAAACGTCTTTCAGGTGGCGTCCAGTGACAAGTCTTGTCCTGCTGTCACCACCACCGTCACTGTGCCAACCGACAGCCATTTCACCACTCCAGGAACTTATACTCCTTCTGATTGTGCTCACGTGGCCACTTGCACGGTTGACGTTGTCACCCCAGGCTCTCCTTCCTCCTCCCCATCGAGCTCACCTGAAGGTCCTTCCTCCTCCCCAGCAAGCTCACCTGAAGTTCCTTCTTCCACTCCAGCTAGCTCTTCCACTCCAGCTAGCTCCACTGAGTGTTCTCAAACCACCACCACCACCACCTTCCTCACCAACAGTGAATACAGTGTCCCAGGTACTTATACCCCATCTGACTGTGCTGACCTTGACACCTGCACTGTTGATGTTGTCACTCCAGCTTCTTCCGAGGTTCAATCTTCCACACCAGTAAGCTCTTCTGACGTTCCATCTTCCACACCAGTAAGCGCTTCTGAGGTTCCATCTTCCACACCAGTAAGCGCTTCTGAGGTTCCATCTTCCACGTCATCTGGATCTGAGCACACCACAACCACAACCACTTTCCTCACCAACAGCGAGTACAGCGTTCCAGGTACTTATACCCCATCTGATTGCAATGATGTTGATACCTGCACTGTTGACGTTGTGACTCCAGCTTCTTCCGAAGCCCCATCTTCCACGCCATCTGGATCTGAGCACACCACAACCACAACCACTTTCCTCACCAACAGCGAGTACAGCGTTCCAGGTACTTATACCCCATCTGATTGCAATGATGTTGAAACCTGCACCGTTGACGTTGTTACCCCAGAAAGCCCTGCTGAAGTATCCAGTGTTCCAGGTGTGGTCACTGTAACTTCCAAGCACGAGACCACCGTGACCGTCACCCATTGCCTGAACTCCCAGTGCTCGACGACGTCCGGTATTGTCTCTGTGGTCACCACCACTGTCAGCGATAGGGAAACAACATACACCACCATCTGCCCATTGACAGAGAGCCCATCAGCCACTCCAGGTCAGCCAAAGTCCGAGGCTGTCCCAGGTAAACCAGAGTCTCAGACTGCCCCAGCTCAACCAAAGTCTGAGACTTCTCAAGCCACTCCAGGTCAACCAGAGTCTGTGCCAGCTCAACCAAAATCTGAGACTGCCCCAACCATTCCAGGTCAGCCAAACTCTGAGACTGCACCAGTTCAAGCAGCTTCTGAGACCGCTCCAATTCAAGCAGCTTCTGAGACCGCTCCAGTTCAAGCAGCTTCAGAGACTGCCCCAGCTCAAAATCCTGGTGAAGAGACCCCGGTTGCGCCAGCTGGAAATCCAACCACTGTTGCCGCTGAAAGCACCCAGCCAGGAGCCGGCACTTCAGAGGCCACTACTGACGCCACTGAGACCTCTACCATTTCTAAGTCATTGCAGACTCCTGGTGCTTCACCAGTTATTGAGTCCTCTTCTGGTGTCGTTCCTCCAGCTTCCATCGCTAGCTTCAGCGAGGGTTCTGGTTCCAGAACCACTTTCGGCGTCGCAGGACTTGCCATTGCTTTCGCTTACTTCATTTAATTTCGAAAACAGATTGGATCTAATTTCGAGACCACTGAACCATATATTAATAAATGTTTCGTACCTTCGCTATCCTCCAAAGGCATTCTCTACTATCATGAATGGTATAAGTATCTGACCAGAAGTAGTTGCTAGAAGTAGTAGTTGTTGAACGAATTGAGGTTCAAATTCACGGCATGAATTCTGGGTTGATAAAGAGGGAGGGGGGAAACCCCTAATTTATATGGCTTTGATTTGCTCCTGTGAACGTCATGTCGTTGTCGTGCATATCCATTAGACATTTACATGCTTGTTAGCCCTCGGTTGCCACGCATGTCCTTCAATGTCGACATAAAGCATATACAGCGACATACGTGCTTCATGTCGCAAATGTGCTTCCAGGTATCATGTATCTCATGCAGCCACGCACCTCCCCACCTTGCATATATTCATAATTTTCATACTCCATATTAAATCTGATGCGCGCTTGGGCTGTAAGTTGAAGTCAAACCAAGATGAATTTCAAAGTGGCAGGGGGAATAGTGATAAATCTTTCTTCAAGTGCAGGCTAAATTTGTATGATAAACCGGTGGTTCGTATTTCCTGATTGTGTGCATTACATGTTCATGTAGATGCTTCTGCATGCATGCGCAGGACTGCTTCAAGTGTTTCAGGATGTTTCACAAAATCCCTCAGATAGTATATAAGGTTGGAAATCTCCAACAAGATTTCTAGCGCTTAGTATTTTCAGACTCAATTCTTAATTCCTAATCGGCGATCATGATGAACAATCCATTTTTGGTGAATGTTTGACCGCATAAACACCATTACAAAATTAAAGCTTTACTTGGGTGCAGTTGAAATCTAAAAGTATCAAGTGACCATAATGATCAACGTGAACTGTGAAATATCGAAATACTATTTATAAGTTTTGGCCTAAACCATTATCCACAAAAATGGCATAGCCATCATGAGGCTAATCACTGAGTTTTTGAAACTCTTTCCCTCGAAAACAGAAACAGAGGCCGAGGGCGATAAGCCAGCATTAGAATTACCGGCACCAGAATTGGCATTACCAGAGTTGGCATTACCAGAACCAGAATTGGCATTGCCGGAACCAGCATTACCAGCACCAGAACCATTGGAACCTGAGCCACCAGATCCTGAACCTGAACCATTGGATCCTGAACCTGAACCATTGGATCCTGAACCACCAGATCCTGAACCTGAACCATTGGATCCTGAACCACCAGATCCTGAACCACCAGATCCTGAACCTGAACCATTGGATCCTGAACCACCAGATCCTGAACCGCCTGAACCTGAACCATTCGAGCCTGAACCAGAATCATCATTACCGGCATCAGACTTACCATTGTCAGTATGATCGTCATCGGACTTACCATTGTCGGTATTATCGTCATCAGAGTTTCCGTGATCACCGTTTTCGGGTTGGGTAGGAACTGCATCCGGGGTGCTCTTTGAAGAAGTCGTTGTAACCTTTGGACTGGTTGTGGATGAAATTTTCATTGGTTTAATGGGGGCGGAGCTGGCTGAAGGATGAATCGAAGAAGAGTTCCAGCCACCGCTATGACTGCTTTCTGATGACGAAGAAGTCATGTCGGCTCCCGGCGAGGAGGAAGAGGTGTCGGTGATCGAGGAGGAAGAATTAATGTCAGGGGAAGACAGTGGGGAGGACAGGGGCACGGGTTCAGGCACAACCACTACCACAGTGTTATCCTCGCCCGGACCTCCAGTGATTGTGGTGGTCGTGGTATAAGTTCCCGTCCACGAACTAGTCAGGGTGATCGTGGGTGTGGGGACATTCACCAACACTGTGTTTGTCACAGTACCCGTGATCGTCGACGTCGACGCAAACGAATTTCCCCAAGTGGTGGTGACAACGGTGGTTGATTTGGGCAACTCCACAAGCAAGGTAATAACCAGTGTTCCCTTGCGTGTGCGAGTGGATGCCATACGCTTATTCCAATATGTTGTGGTGGTGGTATAACAGTACCCCAATTCATCACTTCCAGGAAGGAAAATCATCTGAGATACCCATTTGGCCACATCATACTTCATTCCATCTGGCATCTGGACTGTTGCAAGCTGCTTGGCCAGTTGGTGCGTGTTGAAAGAAACAATTTTGATTGGGTAATAAAACCCCTCGTCCAATTCAAACAGAAGCTCAGTGTATCCAACGGGTTCCTCACTGCTGTTGCTAGGCATATTCGTCATAGCAATTTCCGGGGTCACGTCTTCAGAGGAGTTTCCGCAACAGTAAACTTCGGCACCTCCGAAGAAGAGGGCTCCTCCCTCGTCAGCCAGGTATCTGAAGGTGTGGGTTCCGCTCGATTTTGCATGGAAGTATCCGGTCATGACCATGGAGAAATTGGTAACCGTGATGTCCTGGGTGTAGACCTTGCCTTGCGCGGGTTCATCCTTGGGGGTATCAATGGTTTCTTTGAAGTTCATCTGAGTCACTCCCTCAATTGTGCCCACATGGCCATACTTCCTGTATCCCAGCTTGAAAAAATTGGGGTCGGTATAGGGATCGTCGCTCAAAAGGGGGAGTTGCCAAAAACTCACGTCGAACCCAATTCTCAGTGGCTGATATGCGGGGTTCTCACACTTTTGGGCCTTCAGAAGTGCCTGGGCCAGCACAACGAAAAGAAGCCATGTTGTCAAGCGAAGCATGTTGTTGTGGAGAAAATATTCTTGCATCTGGGAAGTCCGAAATGGCCGCTTTATAAGGACTGGGGCTCTCTCCAGAAACTGCCCAAAAGGTCGCTGCAGTTCCAGCCGTGCATTTGCATGCATAACCATAGCCAAGCGACGCGATTCTTGGCATGCAATGCCAAGCACGATCAAGCACGACCAGCACACTCAAACACAACAAGCATACTCAAACACGTCAAGCACAATCAGGACAAGCACACTCAAACACAATTTGTGAATGGCTTTTCGTCGCTGTTTTTGGCCCTGAGCTGGCCCAACTGCCAAATAAACCTGAACTGAATGTCCTCTATTTGATTCATCAATCAGCCAATCTCTTGAAAACCATATGCATAGCAACTATGCACTTTTCCATTGTTATGTCAATTCGAGGATTTCTCTTGCCCGAAGCTGCTTCGTATTCGCGCATGAAGTTTCATTTCGCCCAATCTGGCATGCAGTAGCAACGATTTTCATGCAGGGTCCCTTCGAGAAAACACCTTGCATCAGCCGTTCTGTTTCTGAAAATGGATTCTTCCCACATGAACTGCCTGTAGTTTTTCCGGTGGTAAACATTGGGCCTGCAGGGAGCACATGTTTATTTACTCCCCCACCATGTCCACGTGCTAGTGTGAGTAATCGGCCAAATGTCCCTTCTAGAAAACACCTTGCGCAACCTTTTGGCTTCGTAAAATGAATTTCTCCGACATAAATTGCTTGCGGTTTATCCGGTTGTAAATATCTGACCTGCAGGAAGCAACCACTTTTATCCCCAGAGTGTGAAAAAACGGCCAGATATCTGAAATTTTTTGTGGGGTTCATCTTCCCCCAAGCACCCAGAAAGTCCATAGTAAGTAACTTTCAATTCTTGTTCAGTAAACTCATACGTATGCTGCTGATGGAAAACATACCAAAAGGATGCACACCAAGAAGAGGCCCAATCCAGACCCAGAAACCAATTAGTAGTGCAATTAAGCAAGGCGTATCGATGTTCTTGCGGACACGTAGCAAGCATCCCAGCAGAATTCTTGGGTGGGGTAACCAGTAAAAGGCTTGGCGTGGGGTACCTGGCAACAGAAGAAGAAAACATTCCAATAGCCAATGGCAAGCCAAAAGTATGAGTGTTATGGCAAGCCAAAAGTATGCGTGTTATGGCAAGCCAAAAGTATGATCGTTATGGCAACGCCCTCTGTAGCTTCAAAGTTGCCATTTTCAAGTTGACGTTTGATTCAACCATCAAATTCCGACTCAACAGTCACTTTTGTGGGTATGTGGATGGAAGGGGAGTTCTTGGAGGTTTTCGTTATCAAGTTCCAACATCTCTGTTGATTCTGACCTCTGCTAATTCGATCTCTGCTAATTCTGACCTTTGCTGATCCTGATATTCGCTAATTCTGACGCAGGCAAAAATCTGAACTCTGTACCGTAGCAGTTGTCTTGCAGACATGTAGGGCCGACTCCTCTGGATTGGGACTGCGGATGTGATAATGTGACAAGATAGTGATACTCAGGTAGAGCTTTCCACACAAAGTAATCGGAAGAAAATCCGAAGTCCTCAAGGAACATTCCACCAAAAAGCATCTAAACATCAGGTGAAAGATAACTCGAGACTTTGAAGACCTTCATAAACATCAGATCCCAATGAACAACCACACTCCTTCACAGTAATCATCAATAAAAAGGGAGAATGGGCCCTTTCAATCCATTGTTAACGCCGTCTCAAAACATCATGCCTTATAGGAGTGATAAAGCAGATCTTTCCATGGAACCATCCTCTGTAAATGTCCCCCTGCAATTCAGATTCACATTACCCTTTACAATCCGTCATGAGACGATATTGCGGAGCAGTAGAGTAGAAAAAGGAACGGTGGATTGTGTTTTTCCCAAATTTGGGCCTCTTTTTTCATAGCAGCGGCCCCCCTTTATATATTCTCGTGGCTTTGTGTCCGCAGAAGGCTGCAAACCCTGAAACGTGGCGCCCGTGCATGCGCGAAAGGGGTGTTTCAGACACAAAGCCAAATCGCAGCCACAAACGCTCACGTATAAGTACACCGAGAATTTCCAATAAATGGAAAGGTCAAAAAGAAAAAAGAAAACAAGCAGATTGACATCATAAATGATACATGACTGATCCACAAATGGAACATAACAGATCTTCACAATACACAACTGAAACAATCGGAGGAAAAAAATACAATGACCAGTGCAGTATATAAAACAATGACCAATAAAGCCGAATACAATGATCAATACAAAATAACAATGACCAATAAAACCGATTACAATGACCAATATAATAGCAATGACCAGTGCAACATAATACAATGGCCAATAAAGCCGAACACAATGAGCAAAAAAAGAAAAGGCCAGGATAAAAAAATATCGAACAACTTTACCTTAATCTTAACCTTACCTTGCAATAACCTTAGTCACAATAACCTTGGTCGCAACAACCTTAGTTCAGTTGCATTAACCTTAGCTGACAAATGTTACCCTACAAAGTCCATGAACAATTGTTGGCTTAATTTGTGGAGCCGAGAAATTACTTTATCAAAACAAGAATGGGCTTCTTAACGTGACTCATGCAGATTGCAAAAAAATCCATGAGCATCCAGAAAAAGGTTAATTTGAATGATCAATTGTACACTGAAAAAAACTTACGATATTGGTTCGAAACCCAGGATTCCATCATTGTCGCTTGAAAAATTAAGCCTTTCGTTTCTTGGGTTCTAGAACTATGCTGCATGATTTGTGGTTTGATTTTGTTCGTTCATTATCTTGGTTCATTATCTTGGTTCATTATCTTGGTTCATTATCTTGGTTCATTATCTTGGTTCATTATCTTGGTTCATTATCTTGGATCGGTTTCATTTCTTTTGTGATGGTTTTTGGTTCCATTTCCCTGTTTTCCTATATCCAGATTATCAGCATTTCTTTCTTGGGTCATGGTCTTGAAATTCTTGGTTCCATTATCCTGATTCATAGTCATGTTTCATGTTCCATACACGTGGGTCATGACTCACGATTATCATTTCTCCTTTGGGAAATGCCACCGATACAGTTTTGTGGTGACAATCAAAAAAACCAAATCACAGGCGAGCCGAGACCTGCATGCAAAGCACAAGTGGTGTGTTTTTTTTCCCAGCAAAACTAGGGCACGGGTCGTTTTGTTGAGTGGTTTTTCGAGGGAGTTTTTGCGATAAGGCTAGGTGCGTCAATTCCGGTGATCTCCGATTGCACTGCACACAAACGCATGCGATAAGAATCACGGGCGGCCGATTAGGCCTCATCGAGATATAAATACCCAACATCCGGGTTGCATCTGCAGTCGCCCACCAACATTCCCACCCATTCAAATCCCACACCACAACATGTCAGTGATTGTCGACTCGTCCTACGGAAAAGCAAATGTCAAATTCATGAAGGTCAAAAAAGACCCTCACAACCCAAAGGTTCAGGAGATCTTGGAGGCCAACTGCAAAGTGTTGCTTAGAGGCGATTTCGATGTGTCCTACACCAAGGCCGACAACTCGCCAGTGGTTCCTACTGATACGGTTAAGAACACGATTTTGGTGGAGGCCAAGAATACCGATGTGTGGCCCATTGAACGGTTTGCCGGGCATTTGGCCAAGCACTTTACGGAGAAGTACTCACACGTGTCCGGGGTGGAGATCACCATTATTCAGACGAGATGGTCCAAGTTCGAGGTCAAGGGCAAGTTGCACGATCACTCGTTCAGAAACGAGGGCCCTGAAACCAGAAGAACTTATTTGGAGTACAACAAGAAGTCGGGCAAGCTCAGCATCAACTCTGCCATCAAGGACTTGAAGGTGTTAAAGTCCACGGGCTCGATGTTCTACGGCTTCCACCAATGTGACTATACCATCTTGAAGCCAACGGAGGACCGCGTGCTCTCCACCGATGTGGATGCTTCTTGGGTATACAAGAAGAGCTTGAAGACATTGGAAGACGTGTTTACGTTGGCCGATGAAGGTGTGTTTGACTACACTTACGATGCTGCCCGCCGAATCACGTTGGAGAGGTTTGCCTTGGAGAACTCGCCTTCTGTGCAGGCCACCATGTACAACATGTCGCAGGAGATCTTGGACACCAGCAAACACGTGGACACGGTGTCGTACGAGTTGCCCAACATTCACTATGTGTTGTACAACTTGGAATGGAAGGGTATTAAGAACAACGACGACTTGTTCTACCCTTCGTCGGACCCCAACGGGTGGATCAAGTGCACGGTTGGCCGCGAAACCAAGGCCAAGTTTTAGGCCAAGTCCAGGAAGAGGCCGGGGAAAGTCGGGTCACTTCTGGTCAATTACTGGCCAAAAAATGGCCAAAAAATGGCCAAAAACTGGTCATTTCGGGCCCGTTTTAGTGGTCTATGGAGATTGAGTCTCCAGTGAACAAGGACTCGACTTTCCCGAACCGATAGAATAGATAGATTATTATTCACCGAATATGAGTGTTAATAACATGCAACAGAGAATCACATAGATTTCAAGAATGAGAATAAAGTGTGGTAAAGATGTTGATGTTGATTTTATACTTTCCTGCACATTGGGTCTATGAGGAACTGCATATTGGTGTTCTTCTGATCCTGCACATTATATCATAGCAATAAAAATCTTTCTAACCTTTTATCCTGCACCTAATACCTTGGTCCTGCATATTAGCACTACCAATAAAATTGTAGTGTAGACCGTGGATTATAGAATTACATTTTCGTCTATGGATGGTTGAATTATTTGCTATATGGAAAGATATGGAGAAGGTGTGGAATGGCCCTGGAAAGATTATTTGCCCTCGGAATTTCATCCTCGGAATTTCATCCTCGGAATTGTACCCTCGGAATTGCACCCTTGCTAAAAGACCCCTTGCTAAACCTTCCACGCACCCTATTTTTTCTTTAAAAAACCCCTACGACACGCTCCGGAATTCCAGCATTTCAAAGAACTTATTTATATTCTAACACGATGAAAATAGCGTGTTTTGCGTTGGGCCTTTTTCTGCTGACCTTGCCTGGTGTACGGGTGCGCTGCCCTCGGAATACAACACCATCAAGTCCTTTGATGTCAACCCCGTTTTAATGTACAGTAATGGTCACTGAATTATATAACGGAATCTCTTGCGTTATATACAGGACCACTAGATCTACTAACTTCTCGTGTAAAACTATTATTTACTACTGTACTGCATATAAGCCGAAATTCCTGTACTACCGTAAATCCCTACTTCCCCAATCCATTTCCTACTTTACTGATACATTTTTAGACGTTACGCCTGAAAATACGGTTGTTTCCTGAAATGGCTGTGCATATAGTCCGGTGTGCTATATGCAGGACGTTATCTTTTTACACGAGTTTCAAGAGGCCCAATCTCTTTAAACCCAAGTCAATACATTTTTCCAAACTCAGTGCAGCTCTAAAGGTCAAAAATGATACGCTGGACGCCAAAAGTCTCCTGTATACTGAGAAACCGTCTCGTCACGTGACCAAAACCCACCTTTCCCTCCATTTCTCCTTACACACTTGTTCTTTATAAACCTAAAAATAACTATCTTATGTGTTTTTGGCCGTGGAATTTGTTAAAAGGTGTTTCCACTTTATATTCCCGTTTTGTCCTGTACATTAATCCGATTCCAGTCGATTTTCCCATCATTTAGTCCCAGAAATCACCATAAAGCAGAGATTTTTTTCTTAAACTCTCATTGGCAATTCCGTCGTATTGCTTTCATGCTTCGGAAAATTAATTTCATTTAGTGGAGTAGAGTGGGGTGGAGTGGAATGAGGTTAACTGAACTAATCAAACGTATTCCTGCATATACACCGAGAACCATCTTTTTCCCCAAAAAAACCACACAACACCCTATTTTTTAGCTCTGACACCTCTAGCATCTGCCCCACCACATGCACGAGAGCTCATTGGACTTGAAATTTTCCGGCCGTTTGTTGATTTGGAAATATCAGCTTAAAATATATTTTGGTAAGGGCACTACCGGGTTCCATCTGCTTTAACCCCTTCAATTCAACTCTACAATTAGCTTCCAAATTCACTCAAACCGTTTAAATTTATTTCTGACCTCTACTTTTTTTCCTTAGGGATGTACGGGACTTTTGGGCTTTGGTATTGGAGATGTCCTGCACAGAGGACGCATGCTGGTTCGTATTTTAGCTAAATTTCGGGACTTTTCATGGAATCTGGTTCTTTTTTTTTTCAGACCCACTTTAACGTTTTATCTTTTATGGTTTCATACTTTGACCGAAGATTCTATGGAAAAATGTCTAGTGTCTAGTGTCTAATGTCTGATGTTTTTTGTCTGATGTTTTTTGTCTGATGTTTTTTGTCTAATGTTTTTTGTCTTTTGTCTAATGTCTTTTGTCTAATGTCTAATAGTCCAATAGTCTAATAGTCTAATGTCTCTTGTCTAATGTCTTTTGTCTAATGTCTTTTGTCTAATGTCTAATGTCTAATGTCTGGTGTCTAATGTCTAATGTCTATTGTGTAATAGTCTAATTTTTACTCTGTCTAGTAGTCTAATGTCTAATGTACCAATGTCTAATTTCCACTCTGTCTAATTGTCTAATGTCTAATTTTTACTCTGTCTAAATGTCTATTGTCTATTGTCCAATTAATGAGAAAATTGTCTAATGTGCGAAAAATTGTCTAATCTCTGACGGTCTAAAAAGGTTACTTGTCTAGACAATGTGATATACACTCACAATTTTGTCTACTCTGTCTAATGTCTAATATTTAATGTCCAATAATCATTAGACAATTGGCTAAATTTACACCCATGATAGAAATTACCGTTAGACCAGTACACCCTAAAAGATACGCTCACGTGACCAGTACACCCTAAAAATCGAATGGTGAGGAGTTACTATGTACGATTACGTAAGCCAAAAAATCTGATGCAGCCTGCATATAGCACAAGTATACCTAGTTTCCAGAAATACACAAAATCTTTTCTTTTGCCTGTGAATTTGGAGCATACGGGCCGAATTTTGTTGTTGTGGGTGGATGGTGTCCTGCATATACCAAGACGGTTTTCTTCTTTATGCAGGTAGTGCATATAAACGAAGGGTCTTGGATTAAAGTGATTTCCTGCAGATAACCAAATACCCCCCCCCCTCCCCCCCGTTTCAGCTAAAAAAATCCAAAAAATCCAAAATTAAGTGAACCTTCCCTGATCTATGGATGGACAGTAGAACCTTCGTCACGTGGAAATGTTTTAACCTCGTTTCCTGAAGCAGAAAAAGCACTTGCCCTAAACCAGTCACGTGCGCACGGCTGAAGTCGGCCCATTGCATTAGATGCGACCGAAGTAAATGCCGCACATCCGTACACCCGCACCAGAAGTGGACCCGATTGGACCCCAGAAAAAACCCAGTACACCCTAAGATTAATGGAAAAATCAACAGTATCAAATCAAAAGTAATCGTATGACCCCAAAAAAACGTCCAAATTTGTTTTGTTTTTGGATCCAGTGGAGGACCAGTTACGTATGGTTAAGGTGCGTGGTTAAAGTGCGTGGTTGTAAATCTCGCACTCGGCCGGCCTCTAAAGCGGCCTTTGGACCGACCCCGCCAAACCCCACCTCCAACATATAAATACGCCATGCCCCCGTCCTCAAATTGACAGCCATATTTTTCATAGAGTATTCCTTCCAACCACCCAATCCTAATTTCTCCTAATAATCAATACAATTAATTCTCCATCCATTCATCCATCCATCCATCCATCCATGAGTTCCTCCTCCACTCTTGAAGAAAAGAGTGGCCTCAATGAACCACAACTGGTTTACGGTGGCGAAGACCAGGCCCAGGCCCAGGCCCAGAATTACAGCCAGGCCCAGAATTACAGCCAGCCCCAGAATTACAACCAGCCCCAGAATTACAGCCAGCCCCAGAATTACAACCAGCCCCAGAATTACAACCAGCCCCAGAATTACAACCAGCCCCAGAATTACAACCTGTATATCAGCAGGCAAAAGTCCCGAGACGGCGTCAATTCCATCATCTCCAAACTCGAGGAAGGCACGGGGGCGCTTGGCCCCTTGGAGCAGCCCTACGACCTTGAGCGCGCGGTTTCGCACCCAGACCTTAAATCCTCGCCTCATGAACAAGACCCTTGGAAATACCTTGTGGATCAAGAAACGGGCATGCGCCACGTGGAGTTTGTGGCGGGCGATAAGGGTAACCCCAAGCTGATTTCGACTACCAAAAAATGGCTATTCACCATGATTTTGGGAATGGTGTGTTTTGTCGTGGCTCTAGGCTCGGCCATTGTTACTGGTGATATGGCCACTCCGGCGGAATACTTTGGCGTTTCTGAAGAAGTCATTATTCTTTCCACAGTCACGGTTTTCGTGTTGGGCTTTGGCTTTGGGCCCTTATTGTTTGCTCCTGCCTCCGAGGAAATTGGCCGGAAACCCATTTATGTGGTGACCTTGGGGCTTGCTGTGATCTTCATTATTCCTTGTGGCTTGGCTAAAAACATCGCCACGCTTTTGGTGTGTCGTTTAATTGATGGTTTGCTCTTTTCCGCCCCCATGTGCTTGATTGGCGGCTCGTTATCGGATATTTGGGACGGTAAGGAGAGAGGTAAAGCCATGGCTGTGTTCTCGGCGGCTCCCTTCTTGGGGCCCGTCATGGGTCCCATCTTTGGTGGTCTTCTTGGTGATTTCACCGATACCTGGAGATGGATCTACTGGACATTCCTTATTGTGGCCGGGTTCTTCTACGTGTTGTTCATTCTCGTTGTTCCAGAAACCCACCATAATACGCTTTTGAAGAAGAGAGCCGCCCACTTGAGGAAAATCACCGGCGATGACTCCTACAAGGCCTTGTGTGAGTTGAAGGTACGGTCCAAGGCTGAGATCGCCAAGACCTCGCTTCTCCGCCCTTTCCTTTTGTTAAGTGAACTCATTGTGTTCTTGATCACCATCTACATGTCCGTGTGCTACGGGTTGCTTTACATGTTCTTCTTTGCTTATCCGGTGGTGTACATGGAGGGCAAGGGCTGGTCTGCTTCCAAAACAGGAATCATGTTCATTCCCATTGGCGGAGGCGTGCTTACTGCTTGTGCCGTGACTCCTTTCATCAATAGTGACTACAACAAAAGGGCCCAGCCATACCGCGACCGTGGAGAGTTGCCTCCTCCGGAATTACGCTTGATCCCCATGTTGTTTGGGTGTTGGTTCCTTCCCGTGGGTTTGTTTGCATTTGCCTGGTCGTCGTACCCTCACATCTCGTGGGCTGGGCCTTGTTTCTCGGGGTTCGCCGTGGGTTTCGGCTTCTTGTGTCTCTACAATCCTGCAAACAACTACGTGGTGGACTCTTACCAACATTATGCTGCCTCTGCCTTGGCTGCCAAGACGTTTGTTAGATCGGTGTTTGGAGCGCTGGTTCCTTTGTTTACCATTCAAATGTACCATCGTTTGGGTAACCAGTGGGCCACGTCGTTGATGGCGTTTATCTCGTTGGCGTGCTGTGCCATTCCATACTTGTTTTTCTTCTATGGTGCCCAGATCAGGAAGTTCTCCAAGTACGCTTACTCCGAGTAAGCCTCAGACCAACCGGGCTCATAACCTGTTGAACTGGAACTATTACGGGCTCATAACCAGGGCTCTGACAATTGATCAATGGCCTTAACTACTACTCATGTTATTGTAGTAGTGTTTTTTCTCCTAATACTTAGAATAAATTATAGATATAAAATCATCTGTAGATTTGCATGCACTTTCAGAGCCAACTTAGATCCAGATCCAGTCATCGATCACCAGTAGCAGAATCAGAATCAGAATCAGAATCTAGAATCTCCCAAATCTCCAGAATCTCCAGAATCTCCCAAATCTCCAGAACCACCAGAACCAGCAGAATCACCAGAATCACCAGAATCTCCTGTTAAAACCGTACTAATGGAAATAGCTTCATCTTTAAGTATGAACAAGTCCATGGCCAAGACCCATTTTCTAATATTTCACTTGTTCTTTCTTTTAGAAACGCATCGAGTAAGGAATTCCACGTGTTCCACACGATTCTGCTTTCGTCCCTTTCGACATTTGGACATCTTCTCATCCACCATTGGCTCCCATTTATCATTCCGTCCTGTTTGTCCACTTCTGTCTGTCTGTCCATTTGTCATTCCGTCCTCTGTCTGTCCATTTATCATTCCGTCCTCTGTCCGTCCATTTGTTTCTGTCTCCGTAATCCCTTTCCTTATCTTTCTATCCAATTCCATGTTTATAACTCTTTGTATTTCTTCTCTTCCCTTGTTACTTGGTGTCTCTTGGTTCGGTTGTCTCTTGGTTTGGGGCCAGGTCCAGGAATCCCTCCAGAAACTATGGAATCTGTAGTCGGGCTCTAGTCAGTATAAAGACAAAGACATTCTGTGAATAGAATAAATTCTGTTTTCTTTTGACTTCCCGTTAACTGTCTATTTCCGTTTGTTCTTTTTGGCGGTACCAGGATCTGACTGGCTTGTTCACGATAAAGTGCTTACCGCCACCGTTGAACTCAGCAAATGGGGAGGACATATCAGCAAGCTGGGGCATTTTAGTCAAAACTCATTGACCTTGACAATGTGGTTCAAGCTATGATTGGAGGCGATCAAGATATTGGACACGTTCTGGGTCATAAAAATCGCCTCCGTCGCCCAAGAACCGCTATAGAAGAATCAGTACCAAAACTTGTTGAACCAACCGTTTTCGTCGGATTCCCCCTTAGCCCCTTGAAGTACTCTTAGCGCCATGCCATCGTCAAGGTCACATGTACTTATTTGGTGTCCTCTCCTTGATTCCCTCATTGATACCTTCATTTCTTTCTTTGGTTCTGGCTAGAGTGGTGGGCGCAAAATTAAATGCTGTAAAAAAAGGGTGGGGGAAGGCCGATATTTATAGTTCGCACTTTGTCACAATGGCTGCAAAAATGAAACATGCTTTATCTGCAGGACACCACACCCAATCAACCAACCAATTCCTAGAGCAGTTAGTTATAAAAGCCAAAAATGAGGTCCAGAGTGGATTCACTTGTATAGATAATTCCCAGCAACCTTTTTTTGGGCTTGAAGATTTTCATCAACACTTCTTTGGGCTTGCGTGCAGGAGCTCCCTTGGTTGCTCACCGGAACCAACCCTAATACCTTTTAATCACCACTAAAACCACCACTAATCCCACCACTAGACTCTTCCACATGACTGCAATAAGCCCTTTGAATTTGGTTGCCCTAGGAAGTGTCAAGCACAAATTGCTGTCGACTATGGAGTGTACCGTAAAAGTCAGTCAAGAAGTCCATGGAAATCAATAAATTCGTCAGTTTTTCAAAATCTGTTTTCTGGACAGCAGACTATTGACCCGAAACAATTTGAGTACCCTTTTAGTACGTCTTAATACGGCTCTTGGAGCTGGAACCATGTCTTTTCTTCTTTAAAGTGCACAGGTACTGCACACAAGCCCACGCTCGTTTTCATTTTCATTTCCTATGCCCATCTCCATGACTTTCGTACACTTCTTTTGTTTAAATGAAATTAGCTTAAAGCATAGGTACTGCACCGGCAATCACCATACATTTCAAATATAATGAGTCTTTCAATAATTAAAGGATGTTGTAGCTGAAGTGCATTTTTGGAGATCATACTAAGCTGATAAATAGACACTCAGGCACAACGATTTCTGGAACCAGCAAGGGCGTTGTTATTTCTTTGTAGTTAGTCAATTGAACATTTGCATCAGTTTCATTTTCAATCCTCCAATGGAAAGAGCTCATGATGTCCAATTGGTATAGACACTAGACCACCTAGTAAAGTACCTTTTGAAATACCATAATAATAGTATCCGGATTGATGGATCATATAATCATTTCCCTTTTTTTAATATTTTTTGTTTGCATCCACAGGGTAGATCCTGGGGAATTATGTATTAACAGCACTCGAGCATTGGACGAAGAATTCGCGAACCCAAATTATGTGGGAATCTATGCTCATTTATATACTTGGTCGCAATGTTTCAGATTCGCCCCCCGTTTCTTTTTGTGTGCATAACCTCTCACTACTTAAACCATCCTTTTTCCCTACCCCGTGATCTACTACTTTTTTTCCTACCCCGTTATCTACTACTTTTTTTCCTGCCCCGTTGTCTACTCCTTTTTTCCCCGAATACCCCTTTGGCTACCCCCCATTTTTTATGAAACCCCTTACTACAAAACACTCTCTCCCTTCCATGACAATACACAATTTCGTCTCCCTTTCCTGGAAATACCGCCTTTAACTTGCCCTTTCCCATCAATACGATGCTTTCCATATTTTTGATGCTTGATTCTGGATTCGCTAAAGATTCCCTACCCTGATACTTCCAACGCTTCTGATTCTCCACCCCCTACTTCCATCAGTTTGGCGGCTCAGATTCCTGGAAGGAAACTTCAAAGGGAAGAGTTTGAGCATCGAATGAAGCAAGAGCTGGGCTTATTACATCCTATTCTTTCCCCCGAGCCATATATCTTTTCCCCTGAGCCATATATCTTTTTACCTGAAACCATCTATTTTTTCATTTCCTTTGGAAGTTCCATACATCAGATTGATTAGGGAAAAAAGAACCATTTACTATGGGCCACACAATCGTCAACAAGATCTTGACTCATGATATTCAAAAGTCTCTTTTCCAGGGAAAATCATGCTGTCTGCTAATAGAGTTAAAAACGAACTTTGAAAGAAGGAAAGGACCAACCAAAAAACCATTAGAACGAGGAGACTCTCAGAAAATATAGATACTACTTATTTAAATACGGTGGATACCGTAGAGGATTCCAAAGGATTAAAAGGAAGAGTTTATATTAATACGTAGGGCTACATGGTGTAGAGTATAGTGTAATGGTGTGTACGCCATAGTATTCCCAACTTGAGAAATAGTACTAGATTTCCAATACTCTAATGGTTGTTGATTTGTTGTGTCGGAGATAATTCCTGCATATATATACGTAGAGTGCATATAGATGAAAACACTTGGTTTATGTGCAGGAGATACCACAAGTGCAACGAGTTACCCCAATTGTTTTGGCCACACACTGGTCCAAGTTGGCTTGAAAATGATAATACCCAAAAACCACACTTGCTAGACAATACGCACCAATTTTGGGGTGGGTGGCTTTGCTAGGGCCCGGATAATATACCCCCATCTGACCTGCACATATAATATGGTCCTGCAGATAACGCCATTATGTGCAGTGGACCCCTCAAATCGGGCAGATCCATCACGTCTAACAAAAATCTTTTAATCCCTCAGATACAAAAATGCGGTCAAGTTAGACGAGTCTTTTAGCATCCCATAACAATGAGTATGTGGCCATACTGCATATACCTTCCACTGCCCCTGCAGTGCGGGAGACTCGTAAGGCTAGGGTTCTACAGATTGAGATGACGCACGGGAGTACCTGCAGGATTCAGATCGGTTTTATGCCAGACGCGCATAAGGTATCTGCACGTCTCCGATGTACTGGGTCCTCACGTTTAACAGGTAACTCCCTCGGGTACTCCCTCGGGTACTCCCTCGGAATTTCCAGCCACGTCACGTGACCATATTTTTACGTGCCCTATCTCATGCCACACCCCCCTTAACCACTTCAAATTCATACAAATTCACAATTCAACTGTTACGAATCCACAACTGCCTAACGTTTTGAAAAATATGGTTTGGTGGGGAGGATAGTGTGACCCCAGTCAATAGGTCGGAACTGGATATAAGCCCCGGAACTGTATGTAATATGTTGGTACTGTATGTCATATGCTAGTACTGCACACAAGCCCCGGAACCTGGACAAGTTGCAATAATCCTCCCATTTTCCACCCAACTAATGCCACTCTTGTTGCTAAAAACTCCTTCTGATTAAAGCCACCACCTAACTCTAAATTCCTAACTGCTAAAACATTTTTAATATACAATTTCCATGGATCCTGCATATGTGCTTTTGATTGGCGTAAAATTAAACAGTGTTTTCCAAGCTTTCCACGATTTCTGATATTTCTAGCAAAAGATGAACGGAGTTTTTAAAGGAAAATACGAATATTACGTGTGCAGCAGCACAAAATGCCGTTCATCTACGGGAAAAATTCAGTATATGAGCCCGAATTCCTCGATTTTCAACCAATTTTGAGACCTGAAACACCACAACATCCCCAAGCGGTACCAAGAAACGAGAAGAAAAGAACCGGACGAAAACCACTATTTTATGGTGGTTTTTTTTGGGGTTTTGGTGCTTATTTCCATGGGTCACGTGACGTGGTGTACGGGTTTCCGCGCGCCATCTTCATGCGCGACCATCTACCCTAAGCTACCTCCACATTATGGCCAACCAGAAGAATAGTGCACCCAAGACGGGCCGAAAACTCGATGTGTTTGAACGGTTTGAGAAGAGACCGAAACGTCGGGTTTTGGGTGACATTTCCAACGAGAAAAATCGGGTTCTTCAAAGCCGAAATCGGCCAAAGTGCGCGCTCACCAACCAAAACAATGCCGAAAATGCCCCAAACCAGGGCCAAAGAGCGGGAAAAAACGCCCAAAAAAGACCCGGGCTGGTCTTAAATGAACCTCTGCTACTGAAAAATGGTCTGGGCAAAAAAACCGTGGCGTTGAACCCGTTTTCGTTCTTTGAGGCGAAGAAATCATCCTCGGACCACCGCTTGCCTGCAGTCCGACAGCTTTCCCATGCATTCCGGAGTTTAGACGGGATGGAAATGAAGCAGAACTTTCCAGTAAACTTTTTAGACTCGCAGAAATCGGAAAAAGTGGAGGAAAAGTTGGAGAAGTTCGATATCCGGAAGAGCGTCTTATATGCAGGACACAGCAATTCTTCTAGTCTACTCCCCTCCTCCTCCTCCTCAGCCCGTTTTTTACCCAAAATGGTTCCTTATAATACCGTGGTGGCACGCAGCAATGACCTAATACGGACGTTTTGCGATGAAGCCAAGCTAGGGACGAGGAATTGGGCACTAAGTGCAGGTCACGTGACCCATACTATCATTAAAGTATCCAGTCCCAGTCCACTTCTTAGTGCCGTGACCACGGATCTGGGCGAGGAGATTCTACTAGCGAATACGGAAAAAGTGCAGCTTTCAGTGGGAGCTAGGTTGAGGTTGGGGCTGTATGCAGGCACCCACCCCAAAATGTACACTTGCTGGAACCTTCTCTAGATCTGGACCATGCAGGCATTGTCCATGAAAATTCCATTGAAAAATTGTATTGAAAAACACCATTGACGAAATAATATTAAGCAAAGAAAGTGTGTTGAGTAGAAGTTCCTTTTTGGAAAGACATTGGCCTATGCAGGTCCCATGGTTATGAGCCCCGCAGATAAATCACTTCTCCAAAAGTTTCACTGCCTACCTCTTCCGAGGCAACCGGATCCGGACATAAAACGACCCGGCCGTATCCTTAAATGTCGTCACCATGCCCAGCGGCGCCGGAGGCTTATGGTCCGGGTTGGGCACCTGCAGCCGGTTAACGATAAACTCGTTGTAGCCGAAAATGTCCGGCACGCCCAAATCGACTCCTCCGGGAAGCACACTGGACGGCATAGGCGTGCGGAACATCTTGGGAATATCCGTCAAATTAGGCAATGAAGTCTTGGCGCCTCGGCCCGAATGAAGAGCACTGCGTCTGGATGCAGTGCCACGGGCCACTCCCGTGAAGTTGTTGTTGCCGTTTTCATTGTAGCTGAAGGTAGTTTCGGTGTTAAGCTGGCGTCTTCTGCGGCGGGACTCACGCTCCATTTCCTTATCGATTTTCTCGATTTCTTGGTGGGAGAGTTTGCTCATGGACGGAGAAAAGTCCATTAAGAGAGCGGGGTTGCGGAGCGCCGTGACGAAATCTTCTTCCGTCAGCTCGGGCTTTAGAACCCGTAACGGCGGGCCAATCTGGCCCCGGATCTCGTCCTCCCGAATTGGCGACCCATCGAAGGCGTACCCGACCAAAAAGAGCGCCTTGTGGTACATCTGAGACTGTTCTCGAATACTAAAGGCTATAGCCGTGGCGAATTCTCCAGGCAAACTCATTTCGTCACACACAATCGACGCAAAGTCTTCCGGGTCTGTTTCTTGGTAATTCAAGATATCCCACTCGAACTGGTCCGTGAACTGGGTATTGTTGATGAGGAGATCGATTTTGATGGGGATCCGGATCTCGCCCATGGTGTTGGCGGGCTTCATGCGGTAATCCTTGATCTGTTCCGTGATGGCCTGATAAATGTCGTGGAAGTGACTTTCAGGAATGAATTTATAGTCTTCAATGAGCGTTTTGACAAACGATTCCAAGGGAAGCACCCGCTCGTTCAAATCCCATAAAAACGTATCTCGGAGTTTAAACTTGTCTTTTTCCTTGTCAAAATCAAGCCGGATCGGCACAAGTGCCTTGTTTTTGGCCTTATCACCTTCCATAACAATATCGTTCATTTCCAATTCCGTCATGGCGATGTCGGGGACTCTCAGGTACAGTTTGTTTTGGGATGGAAGAATCACCCGCGTAGCTGTGTTGCTGATACCGTTTCCATACCCTTGGTAGCCTTCTCCCCAGATACTGTTATTGAGCTGGGTTTTCGCCGAAGCCCCGATGGCATTCATGCGCAATTGTTTGATGGCTCCATACGACTTGATATCCGAGGCCATTTTCTGCATAAGTTGCCGAGTCCGGCCGGCCAGCATCTCGTATTTGCGCATGAACGTATCATCTTTTTTGATCAAGTCTTCGTACATCTTGAGCTCCAACGATACCGGCTGGCCTGCTTTCTGGATATTTTCAGACCATTGGTGCATGCTTGTCATGGGCTCCAAGGGCACTTCCGAGGCCGAATTGGGTGCAAATTGAGGAGGAATTTGTGGTTGTTCCGACACGAAATCCGAACTGGCCCGATTCACATTGGGATTGGCGCCTAAATGAGGTCCGGCCTCGGGTCTCTGTGCAGAATTGTTGATGGCTGATCCGGCTGCTGCTGCTGCTGCTGCTGCTGTTTCCACAGCCATATCGTCATGGCCGGATCCAGCTGCGGCCAAGTCGGCACGGGGTCCAGGAACGTGACCGCCCGGGACGAAGGGTGCACGGGTGTTGGCCGAGACCGAGGCCGGGTCGAAATCCGGAGGACCGGAAGTAGACATACCGTTCAGGTCTCTATGTTGCAAAACCGGGCCTTGGAACTGGGGCTGGTTTTGAGCACGGGCCGAAGGGTTATTGGGCTGGCCGTGGCCGGAATTGGGGCCCGAGTTCACATGCACTCCAAGGGCCTGTTGGTTATGAATATTCTGGAGGTTCTGCACATTCTGCTGGTTCTGTTGCTGTAGAGTTTGAGCTAGAGGAGGCTGCTGTTGCTGGGCCTTGGCTTGCATAGAAGCAGGCATGGCATGCATGGCCTGGATGCCAGACATGGAATTGGGCATCGAACCAGAAATCGCCAGCATGGATGCAGGACTGTAGAGCAGCTGGCGATTGAACTGCAGACGTTCAGCCATATTCCCCGATTCGGCCATATGGGGAGGAACTGCAGACAGTAACGCCGGAGAGATGCCGGAATTGATGGCTCTTGGAGACATGCCAGTGTTGCTTGGCCTCTGGCCTGCATTCTGGCTATTATACATTGCATCCATCATCAAGTTGCGGTTGCTATTGCTCCTAGGCATATTTGCCTGGTTCATTTGTCCACTTTGTCCAATCTGTCCGCCTTGTCCAATCTGTCCACTCTGTCCAATCTGTCCACTCTGTCCAATCTGTCCTCCTTGTCCAATCTGTCCACTCTGTCCCATCTGTCCTCCTTGTCCAATCTGTCCACTCTGTCCAATCTGTCCCATCTGAACACTTTGTCCAATCTGCCCTCCTTGTCCCATTTGTTGCTGTTGCTGTTGCTGTCCCAACTGTTGCTGCTGCTGTTGTTGTTGTCCTATCTGCAGTCCCAACTGGGTTTGTTGTTGTTGTTGTTGTTGTTGATTCTGTCCTCCCATTTGCTGGCCTCCCATTGGTTGTTGATGAGGCTGCAGCCCCATCTGCTGCTGGTGTAACATCTGCTGCTGCAACATCTGCTGTCTTTGCAAGTACAGACGGAGCATGTTCTGGAACTGCGGCTGGTTTTTGAGTTCCTGGAGCTGCTGCGGAGAAAGGTTCTGGAATTGCGGCGGTAACATGGACATCTGCTTTCTGCGGGCGGCGGCGGCGGCGGCAGACATGGCCTGGCCTTGGGGCTGCTGCATGTGCTGTCTCAGAGGGTGGTTTAAGTTATGCTGAGGTGCGGCCGGAAGCGCCTGGCCCGGTTGCTGCGCCTGGTGGGGTTGGTGTGCTTGGAACGCCTGGTGGTTCGGGGGGTTCGAGCCGCCCTGCTGGGTTTGCAGGTACGGGCTGGGGGCCTGGCCGGGATAGTTCATGGGGGTTGGTTGTTTGAATTGTTGAGATTAAAGTGTGCGCATATCGCGACGGTCACGTGTTTGGTCACGTGACAACACGTCCCAAGTGACACGTTCAAGAACGTTCCAAGTGAGCTACTATTAATACTCTGATATCAATATAGATATACAATGTACAGATATACAAATATATATATGTATATATATATTTATATGTAGATGAATAGAGGGTAAAGGGAGGTGATGCCGTGCGGACTATATGCAGTATCCATACATCAATATGCAGGATCACTGAAAGGAAACGTCGTTTTTTGCCCCCACACCGGCTGTAATTAGCCGAAACTTGGATGGGCATATTCAGGCCTTTCGAAGGTATCACTCACTCATTTTGATGTAGTTACCATTGCTGGAACCTGAAAAACCTACCCCCAGCGGACCTGCACATAAGGTTTTAAAATGTTTTCCTGTATATAATGTGGGAAGCTATCCTGTATATAATGTCTTGGAGGGTGTATAATCCCCATTCACCATTCACACTTTCCTATCAAGGCAACCCAGTAATAAGATAAGATCCGAGGCTGTAACAGTAGGATTCATGGATGATTTGGCCGAGTTCCAATATCAGGGTCGTGCGGTGGTCAGATTATCCTGCACAGTTGGGTTTTGTTCGTGCACGACCTTTTCTCAAAGTACCTGTTTCTGAATAAACTGACTTAACAAAGATTTCATCAATTGATGGTACTCTACTCTACTCAGTATATAAACTAGTGTTTCTCTGGGATATCTTGATGTATTCACCCGTACATTTTAATCTTTTGGTCCTTTGTTTCATCTGACTAGTAACGGTCGCGGTTGGAGCCGTACTCGTTGGACCCTTGGTTGGATCTACCTGTAGATCCCGACCCGTCGTTGCCTGAGCCATACGAGTCATTGCCGTAAGAGTCGTTGCCCTCGTTGCGGTTAGATGATCCATAGGAGTCTTTGTTAGATCCATAATCATTGTTGGAACCATACGAGTCCTTGTTTCCAGATCCGTAAGAATCGTTGTTAGATCCGTACGAGTCCTTGTTTCCAGATCCGTAAGAATCGTTGTTAGATCCGTCCGAGTCGTTCTTAGATCCGTAGGAGTCCTTGTTAGAACCATAGGAGTCCTTGTTAGAACCATAGGAGTCCTTGTTAGAACCATAGGAGTCCTTGTTAGAACCATAGGAGTCGTTCTTGGATCCATAGGAGTCGTTGTTAGATCCATAGGAGTCGTTCTTAGATCCATAAGAATCGTTCTTAGATCCGTAGGAATCGTTCTTAGAACCATACGAGTCGTTGGTTCCACCATACTCATTGGACTTGTTGCTCTTGTCAAAGTCATTGTCATTGGCGGTTCCAAGCGAACTGTTGCCGTAAGCGTCTCCGCCGTACGCATCGTCCTTGTTCGTATGGTCGTTCTTGCCAAATGCACTTTTGATCTTGTCGCCCACCTTTTCTACGGTGGACTTGTGACCATGCTTCTGGTTGTCATTTCCATAACTGTCATCTCCATAGCTGCCTTCATTGTCGTTTCCATAGCTACCTCTGTTGTCGTTTCCATAACTACCTCCGTTGTCGTTTCCATAAGTGTCGTCTCCGTAATTATCGTTGTCTCTTCCAAAAGCCATTTTTTGCGTGGTGAGGAAAACGGGGGGAAGGGGAGGTATTTATAGGACAACAGGAGGTGTTTGCGGAGCAAGCGCGGGGGCAATTGCGCAGGAGCCGGACGCAAATGACCGGTGGTTGCTTCGTTTCACTTCGCCATTGCGTCATGCGGTGCCGCAATAGCAAGTGTGGAGCCAGGAACGCTGCGCAGGGCTGCATGGGAGCTGCAGTGTTGGGCCAGAACCTAGTGGGCAATGGACGCGTGGAGCATGATCTGTGCAGGCCGCCCCTGAAACGGTCCACGTGGTCCCGGGCACGGGCACGTGCATTGAAACGTGCACTAGCACGTGTTTTCCAATTTTAAAAAAAAAACGCGAATTCGTAAATTAAGCCCGTGATAAACTGCACGTGAGAAGAAAGACACGGGATGTTTACTTTTTCGCCCTTTTGTTTTTTTTTTCTCGGCGAAGTACGTCGTGCATATAGCCCGAAGGGGGGCGCACGTGACTGGCACGTGACCAACCGCGAATAGTGCATAACCGGGTATTTTGTATTTACCAACCCTAATATATATCCTACTCATGAAAGTACAATTTACGCAGTTAATATAAATGTTTCCTGGCTCGATTTAGCCAGAAAGTCTTTATTGCCAATCAAAGTAGCCAGTGTCAAAATCGCAGAATTATTCCTCAACAAAACTAAAATAAAGTCTATCTGATCTTCAGTCATTCTGAATTTGAGTTTGGATCGGCTGTTAATAATCAGACTCATCTGCATATAATTCTTCATGTAAATCGTCTTGATCCGTCAGCCCAGATCCACTCATCGTAGCTGCTCTAATGGCATTTTATCCCATGGTCCTGCCCATCCCAAATTGTTATCTATCCCTGTAATCGTATTAAGGCATGATGTATTATGTTGCAGCATTGCTGCCTCGGCCTGTTGCATTGGCATAATGATGGATTGATTCATTCTTGCCTTGTTTGGGTCATTATTGCATTTCCCATCGGAGCTTCAGGAGAATTTGAAACTTTCTAGGTTGCATCATTTTCCGTCGTCTCATTAAACAATAGAGCAGTCCTTCTCCTGAGAATTCAAGTTTCCCAGGGAGCTCTTTTTCAAGGAGCCCTTCTTGACGAGTTTCTTGGTGATGGCAGCCGCCAAGGTCTTGTCGTTGATGCGAGCCAACGCCTTTTCTTGGCCGTTTTCGGCAGCCTTGGTGTACCACTGCTGAGACTCTGTGGAGTTCTTAGCACAGCCAATCCCCTTGTCGTAAAAGTTGGCCAACACAAATTGGGCTTTACCGTGGCCGCAGTTGGCGGCCCGCTTGACCCATTCAAATGCTTCTTGCTCATCCTTAGGCAAGTTGGGTTCGGCTCCCACCATGTACCATGCACACATGGCAAGCATGGATTCCGGGTGCCCGCCCAATGCAGCCTTGGTATAGTAGTGGATGGACAAGTTGGGGTCTGCAGGAACAACTTCGCCCATTTCGTAGTGGCGGCCCAACACGGCCGCCGCCTCGATGTTGCCCAAGGCCGCAGCCTGGGCAAACAATTGTAGGGCATACTTTTGGTCCTTTATGAGAATGTCCAAGTATCCGGTGTAGTAGATTTTTCCCAATTCACAAGGTGCAGAGGCCGTTAATTCGGTCGCCACACTCAGCGCCCGCTCCAACCACTTGATACCTAGCTTTTTGTTGACGCGGGTGTCTTGCACACCCATGCGACCATTGAAGAAGTAGATACCAAGCTTGTACATGGCGGCCGGGTGGTTTTTGGCGCCAGCCATCTTCAAGAAATCAATGCCTTTCCGCGAGTCTCTTCCGGTACCCAAGCCCTCTTCATAGCAGTGAGCTGTACGGAATGCACACTCAGTGTGGCCTCTCTTGGCAGCAGCCAAAAAGAGATTGAAGGCGGCGCTATTGTCCACCTTGCCAAATACACCGGAGCTGAACGCGTCTCCCAAGAGGTACTGTGCATCCACATATCCCTTATCGGAGAGTTTTTTGAGGTAGTGAAGAGCCTCCTTGAGCAAATCAGTCTTCAAGGTTTTGGGGTTCGGTGCCAGGACATCATTAGACAAGGATGGGGTTTTCAAAGGCGTCTCGAGCCCAGACAAGTTGACGGGAACTTGGTCCACGAGAAGAGCCGTCTGCAAGATGTACTGAGCATACTGGAACAAGACGGCGGGGTCATTGGACTTCTTGGCGTTTTTGCCGTACAAGTCAATGGTTTTCATGCGGGGCATCAAGTGCTGGGCGGCATTCTCGCCCAAGTATTGCTGGATGACATTCTGGCTCATATCGGGTAGCGATGGGTGTTCTTGGAACAGCAGAATCGACGACACCGAAGGATGCGCCGCATGGAGGGTCCGGTAGACCTTGGAGCCGGCGGGAGAGTCAAACGTGGACACCGACGAGTCGGGAGACGAGTTCAGACCAGCAAATTCCACTGGGCTGACATTGCGTTGAGACGCATCGAGTATCTCTGTGCTATTGTCAAATTGTGGGTAGGCGAGAGGCTGGCTGTTCAGGACCGGTTCCGGTTGGAAGGTTTCATAAGGGTGGGTGGAGGGGTGGGCAATGGGCAAGGACTCTTGGCGCTCAAATTCTTCAAGGAGGTCGCCCGTTGGCTATATGGTGGTGGAGCCTGATTTCTGTCTGTATGGATGTTGTGACATGGCGGGGGAAATGGCCGAGGTATAAGTTTTTTGCAGCGGAGAAGATATCACGGGAGAAAAGCCAGCGGGTGGTTTATATGGTCTTCAGAGGAGGAAGAAACCTTGGTAGGAGTGGAGGAAACACGAGGCGGGAAGCGGATCAGATCGACAGAGTCGGAAATAAGAAAAAAAAAAAAAAAAACTATAATGTGTATAGGGCGTCGCAGGCTTTCGAGGTTCGAGAACAAAAATAAAATTGAATCAGTAGCACAAAGAGATTAGGGGACCAAAAAAGAGGTGCTCGAAAGAAAAGGTGGTAAGAGACGGGCGGAATGAAGCCATATAAAGAAAAAGACTACAATTTGACCGGCTGTTTCAGATTTGCTGCGCTTAACCCGATGTCAAGGACGAAAGATTCCGCTCCGCATAAAATAAGCTTGTTTCAAATGCATGGCCGAGACGCGCATGGCGATTGTTCTGTTTTTTTTTCTGGAGGCAGCCCCTGTGCAGGCGCCTCGTCATGACAGGCTCGTATTCGGTTGATGAAGAGGTGTGGTGGGCGCGCGTCAAGTGTGATACCATGCTGCTACAACCTTAAGTGCGTAAGCGTGCGTCTAACCGGCCACCGGGGGCGGAGTACTGATATTGCCGGAGGTAGGGATGCAGTTGGAGCTGCGCTGTTACTCCTGTTACTCCTGTTACTCCTGTTACTGCTGCACATGCTGCCGTCTACAGAACGCAGTTTCAGGTGGATGCGTTTGCGTTTCGCTTTGCGTTTGCGTTTGCATTTGCATTTGCACTGCACCTGTTGAACCCCTTGAATATGTTTGTTTTTAGGTTTTGTGGTTATATAAATGGGGGCGGGCGGCCAAGGTTTAGGGTCGGGGTATATAATTTTGGCCAAGACTTGTCACGCATGTTTTTTTCGGAGCCCGCCTTGGGTCCGCACGCAGAGACGCCAATCGGCCAAGTTTTAGTGTGAGAATTCGCGCATACAGGCCCCGCTAGCCACAATGGGAAGGGCCGGGTCGCAAAAATGCCTCTTGCGGAAGGTTCTTTCCTTAAGGGGGGAATGAGGAAAGTGGTGTGGCCAATTTGACGAAATAGCCTGTTGACTCCTAGATTAGATGCCTATTTGGGCCACACAGAATATTCTGCGTCGCAGATTAAAGTTTAGAGAGGAAACGCGGAAGACATTCAAAATTCCATTTGCGTCGTTAAATAATGGAAATTGTGAGGTCGAACAATTCCCGGCCTATGTGCAGGCCGATGCCTCGTGGGTTCTGGTCGCATCTTACGCGGGTTTGCACGCTGAACCTGACCCACCACATGACAAAGCCTATAACAATGGCGGTGAAAAAAAATATTGATAAGGTGATAATGGCATGCACTCTTATTTGGAAACAATAGTGTCTATTGTTAATATGCTCACATTTATACAAGGTGTCATGTATTTTTAGAAGTTATCTGTGGTGCTTGATCATATGACTCCAACTACGCATCCAACAGGTATTGGTCTCGCAACAATTTAGGGTTCTTGACTGCAAATCAATAATCCGCAAGTGATGCAAAAAAAGAAGATTCGACAAAAAAATTCAAATGGATCTTCTCCTCTTTGGTTTCATTGACTCCTGATGCCATTGAATACAAGACATTCTCAATAGGTCAAGTCTTCATGCTTCATTCTTCATTCTTCATTCTTCATTCTTCATTCTTCAGTCAGGGACCTTAGAGACATAAGCATTCAGAACATGAAAACAGAGACTGAATACATGGAAACCGAACACTGAAGATTCCTGGCAGCCAATATGCAGACCAATAAGCATAAAGACATGGAGACATGGAGACATGGAGAGGTCATCAATAAACATTCCAAGCAACGATGGACTCGTGTATTCCCTGATGAAATGTCGTCGATATATGACTTCACAATGTTTCCCATGTGACCTCCATCTGACTTTAATGTCCTCGTGTGTTTGAAATGGTCTCCAACTGCCTTCTATGATTCAACAGATCTTATCTTGCTTGATCAAAGTCCGATCAAAGTCTGAAAAAGGCATTCATATTTTTTTTCTTTTAGAAGTCTTCAGTGGGGTACTCATGGATATCTTCATCGGACATGTCCCTTCAAGTCTTCAAGACTTTGACGCTTCACTTTGGATTTGGATTCTTATTCATCTTCATGTTCATGTTCATGTTCACGTTCACGTTCACGTTCACGTTCATCTTCATCTTCATGTTCACGTTCATCTTCACGTTCATCTTCATGTTCACGTTCATGAATAAAAATAAGCAGCCACCAAAGCTGCGACTGCAAAGCTGGCAAACGTCAAGTTGAGCCCGCTCCTGGACGCTTTGGAGTTGAACTCCTGGTTAACCAATAGCCTGGCCCGATCCTCGGGGTCTAGACTCGCCAAATCAATTGGGGTTGTTTCATTGGTGGGTTTCGGGGCCTGCAGCTGTTGTTTCTGGAGCTCGGCCTCGGCAGCAGCAATATCCGCTTTGTTCTGGACATTCAAGTCGGAGAAGTTCAGCGCAAAGCGCGAGTTTTCCAGGGTGTTCCATCTCTTACTATCGGAAGCCAACTTCCGCTTGACACTATCGGTGGTGGTGATGGAGCCCGTGGTGTGTTCGTCTCCGGTCATGAAACTTAATAGACCGGTCAAGATGGTCAGCACGCTCCATGCAGGATTCCACGTATCCGGGTGGTAATCGCTCATACTCAAGCAAAGCCGGGTGTTGCAAGCAAAACGCCCGTTGGGAGTGACCATGGAAATCGACGGCGGCTTGAACGGGTAGTCCAGGGGGAACCGGAGAATGCCGTGATACTGGCCATTTTCATAGGGGGTCTTTGGCGGTCCTGTGATGACGTAATGCCACTCGAGGATGTTTTCCTCGTTGGGCCTGGCGGCAATGAATGGAGGGGGGTTGGCCTGGATGGTCTTGTACTCCTTGTTCAACCGCTTCTGCGCTTGCCGGGAGACCATGGGGGATGGGGTTTCTTTTGGAAAGGGTACAAAAGGTGGGGGGTGGGGGGGTGCAGTTTGGCTCGCTGTTCTCACGCGGGCGTGCGCGGCCCAAAAAAGGTATGAGTGGATTTCTCCGCGTTTCTCCTGCACATTGCCATTCTCCCGCCATACCCGTCCATCCAATGATTAATTTACTCGTTTCCTATTTACATCCGGTTGGTTTTCCGGTTGGTATGACGGTGTTTGGCCTTACCTGCAGTACGGGTATCTGCAGTACGGGTATCTGCAGTACCGAGATCCAATAACCAAATTCGATTGGAATTTATCGGGATTTCGAATATCACAAGAAAAGTTCAAATCCTTTAGTGATACAGGAGTCTGAAATTAACACTATTGCCTGGCAATTGAAGTTTAATTTTGTTGTGGTGGCGAAAACACAAGGAGATGTATTGATGCCGTGGTATATGCAGGACCCCCAATCCTTCAGACAACAATTTAACATTTTTGGGCAACGCCAAGAATGATACTGGTACTGACCAAGTACGAATCGCCCCTCCGTTCAGCAGAGGCAAGGTTTTCCCGAACTTCCTCACAGCAGTGGCTCATGATGAACGGCAACTCGTGCCACACATCCACGCGGAATTCCCGGGAGCTGGAGACGTTTTTGCAGCCATCGGCCAAGGCCGCCTTCATCTCGTCCAAGGTGACACCATGGTGGCTAACGCCCAGGTCAAGGTGGAGCTCATTTGGAGGTTTTTCCTGGTCCTCGTTATAAAAGTCATAGACAAGGATCCAACCTCCAGGTTTCAACATCTGCTTCATTTTGGTCGTGACTTGATTATAGTCGTGGAGGTGGTGGAAGGCCAAGGTACACACCACCACATCGGCAATGGCCGTCAAGGGGCCCATGTCAAAATCGGGCGAAAGCACATCGCCACAAACGGACGACACGTCCAACGACGGGTACTGGTCCATGAGATGGTGGGCCTTGGTGGCGAACACGTCTAGCATTGCCTGGGAAATGTCCACGCCAACGATGCGGCCTTTGGAAACATGGCGGGAGATTTTGGAGGCCACGAGGCCGGTTCCACATGCAAAGTCCACCACCGTGGAAGTTTCCAGAAACAAGCGTTGAAGATTAGAAGAACCCGAAGAACCAGAAGATCCCGAAGATCCCGAAGATCCAGAAGATCCAGATCCAGAAGATCCAGAACCAGAAGATTCCAATTCGGATTTTGTTCCCGAGGTTTCGGTTTCGGGGGCAAACTTGTCCCGGGCAGCTTGGAGTTGTTCCAGGATATCCTCTGCAGTCAAGACCTTTTCTGCTTGTTCCAGAGACGGGCGGGACGGAAAGTTCAACATGGAGGCGGTGAACAAATCCGTCAAGACCTGCATGGCATTGATGGAGTCGTATCTTTCAGCATACTTCTTGAAGCTCTCGATGTTCTTGCTCAACGATTCCGTATGGGACATGGTGGAGGGGGTGTGAAGGGGAAGGGAGGGAAGGAAGAAAGTGTGGGGAGGACCTCCGATGTACTGCATATGGTGTACTGGTGTCTGCATACTCACGTGATTGCATATGGTGTACTGGTGTCTACATACTCACGTGACTGTATATGCAGTACTGGTGTCTGCATACTCACGTGACTGTATATGCAGTACTGGTGTCTGCATATAAGTGGGTCCAGGTGAAGGGTGCAAATACCGTTTGGCATACCATACGAATGTCCTGTGTATTGTAAAAGCATTGAGTATAAATCTGGATTAGCCTGGTCAATCGAATTTATGGTTTAGCGGGGTAGAAATCGTCATGTTTATTATACGGCACCATCTATAATACGTGGAACACTAATGCACCGGCTCATGTGGTGGATGGAAGAGATACCGAAGGACCCAAAAAAAGGACCCAAAAAAAGGTGATTCCGAGAATGTTTCAAAACACAATCACCTAAAGCATCAAAGCTGTAACTCCCACGAAAAATGCACCAACGGCATTCTTGGAAGCTGCATTGACAAAAGGTGTAACTGTAGGCTTGGGAGTGGCTCTGGTTCCACTAGAAGTGGTTCCTGCACCGCCTGCACCGCCTGCACCACCTGCACCACCTGCATTAGCAGAACTAGTAATTCTAGTGCCGTCAGTCTTTGGCTTGGACACTGGGGCCTGGTTTTGTGTGGTTGTTGGCTGGTTTGGATTGGAAGCTGCTTTGTTTGGTGTGGACCCTTCTCTCCGACCATCCTGTCCTTGTCCTTGGGATTGTTCTTGAGCCTGAACTTGAGATTGTTCTTGAGCCTGAACTTGAGATTGTTCTTGAGCCTGAACTTGTCCTTGTCCTTGTTCTTGAGCCTGAGCCTCTCCTTGTCCTTGGGCTTGAGATTGAGATTGTCCTTGGGGTTGAGCCTGAGCCGGGGCCAGAGCCTCTCCTTGTACCTGTTCTTGTCCTTGCACTCCTTGAGCCTGTCCTTGACTTTGTCCTTGAGCTTGTCCTTGACTTTGTCCTTGAGCTTGTCCTTGACTTTGTCCTTGAGCCTGTCCTTGACTTTGTCCTTGAGCTTGTCCTTGACTTTGGCCTTGAGCTTGTCCTTGACCTTGACCTTGAGCCTGTCCTTGACTTTGTCCTTGAGCTTGTCCTTGACCTTGACCTTGACCTTGAGCCTGGTTCATTTCTGGCTTTATCCTTTCGGCATCAACAACTGTGGTGACCACAGGAACAATGCAAACTCCAGTCGCTGTCAATGTGGTAGGTTCAGAAACGGTAATGGTGGATGGAACGCACGCCTTGTTACACACAGTCAAGGTCACGGTGGTGGGCTCGGGACAGAACGTGGTGTAGTCGGTCTTGGTTTCCCACACAGTCGTCTTAGAACCACGTTGGCACTCCACACAGACTGTAGTCGTGTTGGAGAAATTAAAGACGCCGTTTTTGGCCCCATTTTTGGTCTTGTCCTTGTTGTCCTTTGCGACTCCCCGGTGTCCAGATTCACCGTTTGGCAAATTCTTTCCAGGCTTTCCAGAACCTTCTCGGTCCGACTGCTTAGTCTCTGGCTTTCCGGAATCATCAGTGCCTGGAAAGTTCGTCTCGGTTTTCCCATTGTCTTTTGCGTCTGAAGTGCCCGGTCCCAGTTTACCAGAATCACCTGCATTTGATCCGAAATCATTGCTCTTGGACCCCGAAGGCTCGGTGTTCGAACCCTCTTTGGGCTTTGCATTTTCATTTCCAGGCACATCTTTTGCTTTAGGCGCAGTTGAGGGTCCGTCTGAATTATCTGGTTTGGCCGTTGGTTCGGCCGTTGATTTATCCGTTGATTTGTCCGAAGGTTCGGCCGTTGATTTGGTCGTTGGTTCGGCCGTTGATTTGGTCGTTGGTTCGGCCGTTGGTTTGTCCGTTGATTTGTCCGAAGGTTCGGCCGTTGATTTGGTCGTTGGTTCGGCCGTTGATTTGGTCGTTGGTTCGGCCGTTGGTTTGTCCGTTGATTTGTCCGAAGGTTCGGCCGTTGATTTGGTCGTTGATTTGTCCGAAGGTTCGGCCGTTGATTTGTCCGTTGATTTGTCCGTTGATTTGTCCGAAGGTTCGGCCGTTGATTTGGCCGTTGATTTGCCCGAAGGTTCGGCCGTTGATTTGTCCGTTGATTTGTCCGTTGATTTGTCCGAAGGTTCGGCCGTTGATTTGTCCGTTGATTTGCCCGTTGATTTGTCCGAAGGCTCGGCCGTTGATTTGGCCGTTGGTTCGGCCGTTGATTTATCCGTTGATTTGTCCGAAGGTTCGGCCGTTGGTTTGGCCGTTGATTTATCCGTTGATTTGTCCGAAGGTTCGGCCGTTGATTTGTCCGTTGGTTTGCCCGTTGATTTCTCCGAAGGTTCGGCCGTTGGTTTGGCCGTTGATTTATCCGTTGATTTGTCCGAAGGTTCGGCCGTTGATTTGTCCGTTGGTTTGCCCGTTGATTTCTCCGAAGGTTCGGCCGTTGGTTTGCCCGTTGATTTCTCCGAAGGTTCGGCCGTTGGTTTGGGAAAGGGTTTTCCGTGCAAGTCAAAAAGTTGGATGTCCACCCTTTGACATTCAGCATTCTGTTGTTCTCCATAAAAAGCACGGATCTTATGGTCGCCCCCGCACGTATAAAACCAGCCTTGAAATATACCTTCTGATTCAGGAACAACGGTTCCAAATCGACAAACACGGGATACTCGTAAGTATTTCGTTTCCGTGCACAAAGTTCCCTGGTTACCTTGTTTATCAGGAGATGAAAGGAGGGGTTTTATGTCGTCAATGAAGTGATTACTTCAGCGTCAGAATCGGGATCCCAGTTAAGGTCCGCATTATTAACAAGCCCACCCCCGCTAACAAAAGTCCCCTCGAGTGTATGCCACATATCATTCACTTTGGCCTTTAACACCAATGGGTTCGATACTTCTGGAGCCTGTGGGGACGAACCTCGAGGTAAGGGTTTTCCGTCTTTTTTGTCCATGGGTAAAAGTTGGACGTCCACTTTTGAACAACCACCCTGATCAATAATCTTCGTCGATACCGATGAAATTCAGACAGGAAGAGAACACAATTAATTCAGAATATGAATTGCACAAATAATCCCAGCCATAATTTCCTTGACGCAGTAATAAGGGAAAAGTATTCTTTGTGAAGGTGAATATAGGATCCTGAGAGTCTTTATAGAGAAGTCTCTCGCCTCTGAGTGGATACTGCTTCCCATCGATTGTGGCGAATAACGCCATTGGGTTCGCTTCCTTTTCCGGAAAGTAAAGAGGACGCAGTCTTTTTGGAGCCTGTAAGGGCGAAACTGGACTATCTCTTTTAGCAACGGCCAAAGAAGGTTCGGAGTTCCAAGAAGATTCCGGGGCAAAAGAGGTTTCGGGGTTCCGAGAAGATTCCGGGGCAAAAGAGGTTTC
>NKZZ01001337.1:396-20390 GCA_002370815.1 Metschnikowia hamakuensis
CATCTTCATCGGAATTTTCATCATCTTCATTGGTATTTCCATCATCTTCATCGTCATTTCCAGCATTTTCATTGGTATTTCCACCATCTTCATCGGAATTTCCAGCATCTTCATCGGAATTTTCATCATCTTCATTGGTATTTCCATCATCTTCATCGTCATTTCCAGCATTTTCATTGGTATTTCCACCATCTTCATCGGTATTTCCAGCATCTTCATCGGAATTTCCAGCATCTTCGACGATCATTAAATCATCTTCATCGGTATTTCCAGCATTTTCCTCGCCTTTTCCACCAACTTTCTCGTCAATTTCACCATCTTCGACGATCATTAAATCATCTTCATCGGAATTTCCAGCATCTTCATTGGTATTTCCATCATCTTCATCGTCATTTCCAGCATTTTCATTGGTATTTCCACCATCTTCATCGGAATTTCCAGCATCTTCATTGGTATTTCCATCATCTTCATCGTCATTTCCAGCATTTTCATTGGTATTTCCACCATCTTCATCGGAATTTCCAGCATCTTCCTCGTCTTTTCCACCATCTTCATCGGAATTTTCACCATCTTCGACGATCATTAAATCATCTTCATCGGTATTCCCAGCATTTCCAACAGTTTCATCGGTATTTCCACCATTTGTATCATCTTCATCGTCACTTTCGTCATCATCATCGTCACTTTCATCATCTTCATCGTCGCCTTCACCATCTTCGTCGTAATTTCGAATTTTGTAATCGGTATTTCGATAAGTTACAACAGAATGCACACCAACTTCATAGTTTGTTTCACCAGCTTCAACGATTATTACATTATCTTTATCAGCTTTGTTGTCATTTCCACCCTTTGAAGCGGTTCCACTATCCTCTGAATTAGCTTTACCTGGAACTTCCGGTGTATTGTTGTTGGACGCGTTTTCAAATCCCGCTTTGAAAGAATATTTCTTATCTTGGTCGTGGCCGACAGATTCCCTACAGGAAGCGTATTCCTTGGTCAAACCATCACAGCCGGCCAGGTCCAGACCCTCGTCATAATAGTGTGTCTCATACTCGACTTTATCGTCTTCAATCGTTTGTCTCATCTTGTCCGTGAGAGCCTCGCACGTCATCTCGCAAGGCACGAGGTAAATCCCCACCAAATAACATGTATCAAACTGTTCGCTGGTGGTGATAATGTTCTGGTTGTTTTCGTCCTTACACGTATAAAAAGGTCCTGCCTGGAGCCTGCCGTTCTTATTGAGTTGCAAGTCAGTCGCCAAGATATTGAGCCCAAAACCAAACTGGTGATGTGAGGTTCCCACAAACCCTGGTGTGGAAGTCTGCGTGGTGAACGCAACACCATCACGTAAAACAAACTTGGTAACTTTGCCTTGGGCAATTCCCCACAGAAACGAGCGGCCATGCGATTTTCCTGCAGGAAGTACACTGATAAGAGGGTACACTGCGAACAGAGTCTTGATGTAAAAGGCATACGGGAAGAATTGAGACAGGTATCCCGAATATCCTCCTTGGTCATCCTCTTTATCGGGCACATACTGGTGTCCGGAAGGAACATAGAGAGGTGGTTTGTCATAGTAATAGCCGATTGCCGGGCGTCCGGTTGCCCTGTCATAAGCTGCAAGATGAAGTTTTACCTGGAAACAATCGTCACTCACAGAATTTGATAAAATCAAGTTGGTAATGCCATCTGGATGCGGGCAAGAATAGAATTCTTCATGTTGGATTTTCATATCCCTGGTTCGTATGTTGAAGGCATGAGGCGGAATATCTTGCCCAAAGACAAACCTGTTAAAGTAGTACCCCAAGAAGTCCTGTGTGCCTGAATTCTTGGTAACAAGGTAATTATCTTTTATGACGAATTCCACGGGATCACCCGGGCATTCATAACAAAGAATATTGGCACCGATCAACATTTCCTCAGGGGTCGAGGAGAGAGCCTCTAAAGTGCCGTCAGGACTTTCCAGAAACATAATCCATGTCGAGAATGTGACTGCTAAAGCTGTGCTAGCTACAAGAAAGGCGTGGAGGCAAAAAGTGATTTTCATGTTGAAATATGATGCTCCTGGGAAAAGGAGAATGATTCCCGGCTTTATAGAAGCCCCACAAGCTACATTACTGTTGGGTTCACTACGGCAAGCCAAGAAAGGGAGCCATTGTTACTTGGACAATAGCTATGGAAAGCAAAATACTCCATAATCCAAGTGAAAAGCAGGGTTCCTGTACACGGCCGGCTTAGTTCCAGAAGCTTTTGAGTGTTTGGTGGCTGGTGGACTATTTACAATTTTTTGAAGACGATGAATCTAAAGCAATTGAAAAATGCCACATATCATTCTCTGAAACCCAGATACAATTGTACTCCAAAAGGTTTTGTATCGAGGAATTTGCTTTTTTTGGAGCTGGGACTGCATAGTAGCGGCCCGGGGCTTTTTCATGTTGGGCTTTTACGATTATCAACCTGTAATGCAGAAAAGAGGTAGATAGTGTTTGTGCCGGTACTCTTACGCTGATTCCTCGAACTGTAATTGGTATTTTCATTAAGTTCAAAAGTGAAAGAAATGCGCACTATGCAGGATGTTACCTTAACTTTTAAAGTTGATATATTAAGAAAAGGAGTCAATACTAAAATTTATATCCTGTCCAAGCTCAACATAATGCACCCAAGGCACGCATATATCGCAGTCTGTCATTGTTTGGATCTTAAGTTCCAATGTGCATCTGATATAAAAGTGTATTTTCAATTGAAAAGGTAAAGACCAGTAATTCCAGCTGAAGTGTAAAACCAGTTTTGGACGGTGTAAATTTGTTGGTGCCAGGACCAGGTGTGTTGCAGTAACATCTTATCAGTTTGTTCTTCGCACGACCACTTTAGTCTTGATCAATTAAACTTCAGGCTAGAAAATTACCGCTTTCTATCTTCAAGTTTCTATATCACAACTGAAAAATAGCATCAAGGTACATATGTATAGTGAGCTCTTTTAGGGGTGCACCAGACCAACCCCTTTTTTCAGTTTCAGCCTAAGAGAATAATATTCCAAGGGATAAAAGCTAAGGTTTCCAGATCTCTTACTCTTACCTATTTAGTCATTTTCAATGGTATTTAATTGAAAAATACCCACTAGTGATTAATGTACAGTACAGGCTACCTGCTGCGTAGGAATAGACTAATTGGTATTGTACTAGGTGAGCCACTGATGGGTGTAATTGAGACGGAATTTAAAAGACATCCAGGCGGTATGGAGAGCATGAACACTAATTCAAAAGCGCCGGCTCTGTTTTTTGTGCATGAGTAAGCAAGCCACAGGGAGTTTATGAATTATGCATAGTTTAAAATAGTGTTGTACTGTGCAAGAATGGGTATCTGTATGCAGTATACCCGAGATAAATTCGAAAGGAGGACGTTTTTTTCCCACACACAAGGGTTTTAAAGGTATAAATTACCTGCAATTTGAAGACTTAGAATATTAAGGAGCCTAGAGAGTTCTAACGAAAAAAAAAAAAAAAATATTGGACATCATTGGCTAATTCTCCCCCACTGGCACTAGGACCTAAACTTCATCGTACTGCATACAGCCGCACAGTAAAGCAAAAGCATTTCATTGACAACATAGTCTTTCGAACCGATGAATCCCGAACGACTCCTTAGGTGTGTAATTATCGGTTTCTGGACTCGCCTTTAATTATTTGAACTTAGTATTTCCACTTTCATAAGATGAAATATTTNACTCCTTAGGTGTGTAATTATCGGTTTCTGGACTCGCCTTTAATTATTTGAACTTAGTATTTCCACTTTCATAAGATGAAATATTTATATCCTGCATGTACACATTACATCTTGTTCTCCTCCAATGGTGTTCATCCGCCACCAACTTTTTTGGACAGAAACCAGCTAGTATCTACTTTTTTGTACTATTCCATATCACACTATAAACAATACTTCTACACTATACGACGAGTGTCTATTGATCTCTGCTACGCTTCGGTGTAGTCCTGTATACACTCCATATTCTACAATAGGATTTTCAGTCGACTGGTCTACTACTTTGTAACCAAGACTACTTAGTACTGCTAATCTAACGACTTTTCCGTGAGCCTGAGACCATTTCTAGATACACCTCCTCAAATCCCCGAGTCCCAGATCCTCCAGTAGACTTATCGTCTCTGATATTTCTAGACGCATCTTCGTAGATTCCGTGCAGACGACCATGGGAAAGCTGGAAAGCCTGGAAAAGGCTAGTTAAAATCGAGCTTGCAATATCAAAACGCAGCTTGATACCAGAAATTTCTGGAGCCAACTATTCCACCGAAGAATTGCAGATATCCCGGGATTCTAATGTTATTGGTAAATGCCACGTTGTCGTGCATGGATAGCTCAACAGGCTTCACTTGTATTGATCCAAAAAACAAAATCCTCATCTTCACACCGTCTGCATTAAAAGGTATCGTATACTGGGATGAACCAGCCGTCACGTTCCGCAAAGATAACCAATGACATATCGGAAGTTTGCCATATTCATTAGGTGCCGAAACATATGGATTATCAGCCGGAAGCAGTTTTTGATTTTCTTCACAGTCAGATGCTTCAACTTCCTCACAATCAAGTGCTCCATTTTCTTTACAATCAAATGTTTCATCTTCTTCACAATCAAATGCTTCACTTTCTTCGTAATGAGGTCCTTCAGGAGATACATCTTTGTCCTGTTCATACCAAAATACCTCTTGTGCCTATTTATACGCAAATAATTATTTTTTTCTCTTCAGAATAGATCAAACCTTCTTTGTTTTTTTCCTCAAATGGTAAAAAGTAGACCTCCGCCTCGATACAAGACGAATTTATTTTTCAGAACCCATCATGCGGCCCTATGCAAGCAAAGAGAAGATAACTTTTTACCTGTGCTTTTATATCAATCATTAGAGCGTCTGAAGACTCGATTGCCCAACACAAAGCCATCATTGAAAGCCCTGTTTATCCAGGAACGAAAGACTTTTCATTGGTAGCACAACCGTCTAGAGCTTTTGGCCTCCACAGAAGCAGCTGGCTCGTCTCCATAAGTCAATACACTCAGCTTGACTCCTCCAAAATTATATGAGGCCGAAAAGAGCGGCTTGAAATGTCGATTTTTTTTTTAGATGGAAGAGACATAGACTGGGGCATGGTTATGAGCGCGCACCTGCGCAGCAACACGAAAGGTGAGGAACAACTGCCTGGCTTTCGCGGCGCCGTTCATGTTCCAAAAAAAGAGGAAATATCATTTCTACGGTACCCAGAAAATCCAAAAAAAAAAATTACCTGGCCTTTTAAAAGTTCGCCTGTTGGATCTGCATTGTCGTGGAACAATACCGAAAATCATCAATACCGAAAATCATTAATACCAAAAATCATCAATACCGAAAACCATCAATACCGAAAACAACGTGTGGCGTGTTGATGCAGTACGTAGCCGTAGTTCCCAGGACCCTAGTCCTGCATCAAAGCATATTTTCTTTGATTTAGAAACACAACGTGTTGGGGGTTTTCGAGCCAATCAGAAGTCTTGATGAGCTCACATCTTTTCGCATGTAAAAAACCTCCAAAAAACCACGAAACCATTGTCAAAAAAAAACATGTTTTCAACGGCATTGATGGTTTTGTCTTCCATGATTTTAGTATCTTTCTATGGAAATGTGCAATGACGAAACGAATTCGCAAGGTACAGTTGGGAACCCATAGATTCAAAACAAGTCAAGTAAACTCAACAGGCTTCAACATCAAGAACCATGTGAACCTATTAAACAATGCAATCATTTACGGCACAAAAAAACAGGGGATGATAAAAATAACTGGAATCAAGTGAGAAACATGAGTCCAGCGAGGCGCTGTGTGCAGGACAACGGACATCTAATCCATCCAATTAGGGAGGAAGAAGCGAACAGTGCCCTGAAAGACTTCAGCCGAGCCAGAACTGAAACAAAATAAATGGTGGGTCATCGAAATCATCAAAAAACCCAATTTTGTGTGTACTCGTGGTTTTTAAACTATTTTACAATGGGGAAAAAGTGACCTTTTTACACCGCGACTGACCAAACCTCTCAGCACCACTCCCCACTAACTACCTCAAACCAATTTAAAAAAATTTCATAATTCGAAATTATCCACTATCGTTTCCACACTATTAAATATACATATCTATTCTTAGATATGCCAATCGTTGGGGCCAAGACAATTGGTGTAGACTGACATAATCATAATGACATGGGACTGTATCGTATGTTTCCAACCCATAGCTCCTGTATGTAAGACCTAAGCGATCAGTGCCATTGGCTTTACTCACGAGCTAGACTAGGCGGTTTTCTGTTGAAGGCATTCCCTCATTTATAGCCTCTTCACGCAATGTCTCCGACAACAAGAAAAAACTGTAGAAACCCAGAGATATTTTCTTGTCCTTGAACAAAGACTGGTCCACGTCGCCCATGTGCATTGAATATAGGAAGCAAATATGGGAAGTTCCAGATCATGACATCAAGTCTAGCGTCTTTGTGGATTCAATCAGTCCACTGAACGGGTCCGTGAACATCAACATCCCAGAAATATTTGTAACTTTTGATAGTTTCAAATACTGGCTTTCTCGTAGATTGAGACAATCCAAGTGACAGGTTCACAATGTTCAGCTTCCAGTACCTATCACAAATCCCAGACCGAAATTCAAATAATTCAAGTAAAAAATCTGGAGTAGTAAAATCATGATATCGAAAAAGTCACAGAATTATAGCAGTAGTAAGCCCATCAGCATTTATAAAAGCTGGTAATTGGCCCCGGGGATTCTGCTTCACTAATCCTTTCAGGAACTAATACCTCAATTCTGGTAAGAATTCCTCATTTTCAGGTACTTTGTTCCATGACTCGAGCCAAATTTTCTTGACACCTTGGAAAACCCCGATTTTCTCGGGGAAACTGACCGAAACAAAGTACACCCCTTGAATAGTGTCTTGATTATCTGCATTGGAGGCCCATACTTTAGTATTTTGGACGGTCTTTCTAGTGTTTTTGGTGGTAATTAGGTGTAGTCTCCTAACCCAGCAAGCCCTTTCTTTCAGAAAGTGGTCTTTGAACCCAGAAGCCACTCATAACCTGGGACTCGAAAGTCATTTGTTTTTTCAACAAAAAAGAAACGCGATGGACGATTAGTTGAGATCCGACATATCGACCACAACTCTCTTCATTTGCTTATCATAAGACAAGATGTAAATCTCCACCTCGAAGCAATATTGACTGGGCAAATTGTTTGTTTTGTGAGCGATCACGTGCACCCCTTTATCCATAATCTTGCACGAGTAAAACGGACCATTTTTCACCTTCCTTCTGAAATCCAATTGCAACTTAGTCAGAGGCACTTCAGGACCAAATACAAAGGCTGAGTCCTGAAACCCAGCGTAGCCGCCGTAGGAACCTTGGCTAGTATAAAAGGTGTTATCTTTGAAGATTACCTCAGCGGGAGCGACGGTAGAGTCTCCGTAGGAAAACAAGCTCCAGTGGGACTTCTGGCTCGGAAAATTCCATCCAGAGAGAGCATGATACTCGTCATCGAAATATGCAAAGAACGCCAAGGGCAACTTCGAATCATCCGAAACCAGCCGTTTCTCCATCTTTCCTGCACTAGCCTTCTTTGTTTCTACCTTGTCTTCCCTCGGAGAAGATTTATGGGTATTTGGGATCTTTCTTTCCTGATTGTGAGGTAAAAGGTAGAGACGCACATCCTGACATTTTGTTTTGGGAATGGGGGAGTCGCCAAGGAAAATGGCTCGCTCGTGGCCACTGACAACCTCACACGACTGTAATGATGGACCATTGGTGACCTTCATATCTTGGTCGAATTCAAACCAGGTTTTGGGTGTGTTGCCGCCAATACTTAGCATGCCATTCCCAAATCCCACCTGCTCCAGCCCCCCGTCGCCATGGCTGACCACTTGATGGTCTTTTAGGAAGAGATCCCTGGGCTTGGGAGCTTTGTTTTCATGGGTCAATGCAGTGTACGAAACGCCATGGTGTTGAACAACGGATTCGGAAAACGGATGGAGATCATCGCCGATTTGGACAAAGAACAGTAAAGGAGTGGTGGAGTCTGCCCAGGCAGGAATTGCAGCCACAAAGGACGTGGTAAGCAAAAGGGAAAGTCTCATGTAATTTCCGATACTTCCGCGCACCACAATACACGAACAAGGCCCATTTTATAGGATGGTCCAGAATCGATGGGGCTTTTCAGTTCATTATGATGGCGGTGACGCATGGGCTTGAAACAATAGGCATCGCACCGGGAGATTTTCTGTAATGAATGGGACCCGTCCTGCACGCGCGCGTCCAAGCCCGCGGTGTCGAGGACGCTAAGCCTTCATGCATCAAAAGAGCCCGCAGTTGAGGAAAAGCTCCTAAGGTCTAGATTTTTTTTCGCTTGACACATGAACCCATTAACCCACGAGAATAAGCTTTTGGTGAGTTGATGTTATACGGTAATCACGAAAACAAGAAGAAAAATAAAAGGATCTAAGCCCAGTATACCGGATCCCCAAATCAATATCGCGTCCGTCCAATTGATCCATTGATTTGTCCACAATGCTCAAGGGTTTAAGGTATTTTTTGAATAAGGTGCGGAGAACACGACTTCTAAGATCCACATGTTTCAGATCGTCCCTGTCGCCTTCTATAAATGCCGCATTCAGAACCCCCACCCCATCCGGCCTTTCATGGCTTCTTTTTAGACTACCATCCCACGTCTGATTTTTGCCAGTGAAAAAAAAATAGCCTTCTCTCCCGAAATAGGTGGAGACAATGGGTGAGAGATTGCCGAGCCAAATCGCCGCTACGAGCGCTTGGGGTGTTTGGAGGTAGTGCCACTTCTTTCGGTCACGAAAGAGACGCATGGCCTCTTATTGCATTGTTTTCCTGGGGCGCATTATCTCCGCGCGCACGCTAGCCGTTCGTGTCTCGAGACACGTCTATGCCAGTGAAAATGCTTTGCTTGGGGGTGGACTTTCGCCAGAATTCGATTTCTGATGAACATTGGTTCTACAAATAAAAAGGTGGGTCTCAGAGGTGTTTGAGATGCGTTGGAATGCAGGAAATGGTGTGCATCAGTATTTATCGAGAAAACGTAAATAGCCATAAGCACATAATGTCCTGGAGAAAATCAAAGGGCGCAAGATCATATGGCCTTTTTTTTTTTTTTGATGCTGGCTGAGGTTGCTAGCTCTACGTAAAAATTAGGTTAAGGTTGGAAACTGGATCTGCCAAGAATGGGGGGCTATGGGCTTCGTCTAATGATCCCACTGCCCATATGTCGTGTTGCCAATGACTCTCGTCTAAGTATTTATGGGCCCATCTGTATAAATGCTAAATTTTACATACGGGCTTTTGTTTACTTGTCGGATTGTCCAATAGTCTATTTGTCAGCGGCCAATAATTCTTGTCTAATTGTCTAATTGTTTAATTGGCTGATTGTCTAAGTGCGAAACCAGCTCTGTTGGGCACGCACTTCAAGTGCCATGTGCAGCTCACATCAGTTCCACGTTGGCTTTTACGCGGTTTAGCCACGTCACGTGATAACAAGGCTGAAGCCGCGCGCCACTATTAAAGCCGCAGCCATCCCCAGATATGACCACACCAAGCCAACAAAAAATCGACTAAGCCAACAAAAAATCGACTAAGCCAACAAAAAATCGACTAAGCCAACAAATAATCGACTGATCAATTTTATGGTTCCAGAAATTCCTATCATGCACTGCGGTCACTAATAATATTAGAATTGGAGGTCATTGTCATTGTCATTGTCAACTGGCTGACTCGTCAATCGAAACAACCAGACTTGAAACTGGACCTCCAATAGTCTACGTTAAATCTCTTCAAGGGGTTTTGCCCTCGTGGAGTTTTATAGATCTTCACTTCACGGTTATTGACGCTTAAGGTAGAAATTTATGAAGACAGACACCAAAGATTGAAGCTGCTAAACGGAGAGTGACTCATGTTTTTCGGTGTGTGCACGTGACTTGGTCAAATACCACCAGATCCAAGTCCAGAAGCTACCGGAACTTGAGGTAGTACCAGAAATAGTCACTTGAAGTGGTCAAGAGGTTTCATTCACCGGAGAATATGTGACTTTTTTTTTCTGTCGTGCTTCAGCAGTAATGCTGTACACATTGTCTTCATCTCCTCTACGATAAACCATGTGCTTCTCTTTTGACACTTTTATACATTACTACTGCTTAATTCTAGATGTTTTAGTCTGGGCAAGTTAGCGCATATCGTGGAATTAGTGTCCTGATCCGGTCCAGCATATAAGACATGGTGGTGTATAAACAATTGCTAAAGCCTCCTACACATTGATCCATAGTCCAGATGGCTTAAGACTAATGAAATAACCAATTAAGGATTGGCTAGGTGTCTGTAGAGAAATTGACCGAAGAAGAGAGGGTCCATGAACTGGAGTCCTCTGGGTGTCCTGCATACAGGCCAGCCTAGTGGAAAGTGAAGATTGGTGAAACCTATTAACGAGTTAATCGTCATGGGGATAAAGTAAATTATGTGGATTGAGCCTTAAGATTGTTTCCCAATAAAACTTTGTCACTAGACTCTCACTAGATTCTTCTGGACTCTACACTCCAGAAAACTACCATTGCTCAGCCTCACTTTTACCAATTCTACTGCTTCTTTAACTGCACACTGTTGGAGTATGACAAAAATTTCCTGAGGAATTGAAGTTTTAGAGTGATATGCAGTACTCGGGTCCAAATGGTCATATTTCCAATAGTCAGTATGCTTAGTATAGTACTAGGGAGTTGCCTAGAGTGTAGAGTGTAGAGTCAAGATGTCTAATTGTCACAGTAGGAGATTTTCTTTTTTGAAATTTCATTAATTCAACATCTCTCAGTCATTTTTACGGCTCGTAAATTCCTATACGACTGTTTATTTTTAAAATTTTTAGACGGTTGTCGATTTAGACTATACCTGGACAGTTGGCCATACAAACACTTCTCAGACAGTTTGACATTTCTTCGGCAGTTCGCCATCTAAAAGACGAATTTTTAGGTCCTCAGATTAGGCGAGTTGCACTAATGATACTACAAGAATATGGACCGTAAAAACGGCAAATTCAAAGGACTACACCAGAACTAAACTTTCATGTGCTCGGTACTGCACATAGCACCACATCACTACTACACTATACACCATAGTAAAACGTGGACAAGGACTGGACAAGACCAAATAGGTAGTGCGTGTATATGCAGCTAAGTAAATATGGGTCTCGACTGGCAATACAAATTAGTAGAACGGCCAAAGTAGTAGATTTACCAACATACTGGTTTCGTCCAATCAACGTAAGTCAAGCCACTTGGGCCTTAGTGAGTAACGCGGTGGGAGACCATATGTGGAATTATGGTGGTGAAAGTTTTTTTTAATATCCAGTTTCCAACATTTAGTAATGGATAGCTAAGCTCAATTTCTTTTTTTTTTTTTTTGTTACGACGAGAGAATCACCGTGTTCCCATTTTTTTCGTGGCTTGAAGAAGCAAGCTGGTGGATAAGGGACTGCATACAAAACAGGACCCAGACCCAAGCACCATTTCCAGTACTTTTCACCCTACAACAATATTTTTTTTATTTTTTCAATTCAAAAATGCTATACAGTGAGTTAGCCAAAAAAACAACTAACAGACTCTTGTGGTCATCAATATGACCTCTCACAAAAGGCTGCTCATTATTGAGCTCGAAACACCTCCAGGTTGCAACAGAGCAATTCCCTCAACTCCGCAAGACAAGCACCAAGGCCTGGCACGGTTTGAAAAGAAAGTGACCTGAAAGAGGTGAATGGCGGTGAGACTATGGCTGGATTGTTTTCACTCACCGCATGTCGAAAGACAATTTTGGCCAAGGCCAAGAGTTTCTTCTTATATCACTGGCAAATGTCCAGGAACCCGGGATCTGAGACTCTTTGTGAATCTCTGTAAAACTCTGTGAATCTCTGTAAAGCTCTGTGATCACTGTGAATCACTGGCCAAACGCTCCAGCGGTCGGAATAGCCTTACAAGGCTTGACCACGGTGACGACGGCAGTAGCAGTAGCAGTCACAGTCCTCTTTGCCCTACATTTGACGTAGCTGGTGCTGGTGAAAAACAACGTAATAGGAGCAGGTCCACACTCTTTGTGGGGAACATTCGGATTGATTTCGGCTGATGAATCCTGTGTATTTTCTTTTGACGATCCACCGGCCCCATCGAGTTTCTTGTCTCCAGAGTTGGCTTTGATTTTGGCCTGGTTGGAGATTAGATTTGCGGGTTCGTTCAACCTAGAGTTTGCTCCATCCTTAAGTTGCTTCTGATTCTGTGCCTGTGCTTGGTCTTTTTGAGTCTGGTCTTGAGTCTGGTCTTGAGGCTGGTCTTGTTGAGGCTGGTCTTGTTGAATCTGTTCATGGAAATTTCCAGCATTCTTCTTCTGGTCAGTTTTAGTATTTTCAACGCCATTTGTCTTGATATCCTGTCCATTTGTCTTGGAATTCTGTCCATTTGCATCCTGGTTGTTATGTTTATCCTGCCTGTTGTCCCCACCAGACAAGAAATTCTCGCTTCCGGATTTGAGACTTGGGCCAGAGCTGTTGCCATTAGCTCCAGAGTTGGTTTGTTTTTTTTCAGCCGTATTAGAATCTTCAAACCTGCCATTGCTGCCATTCTTGGAGCCTTCAATTCCAGAACCTGTATGGCCATCTCCTGACTTCGTGATCTGTCCTTCCTGAGACGTTTTCTTGTGATTTCTTGAATGGTCATCAATCACCTTACCATTTTGGCCGTTTCCATACTTTTCTGGAATCTTTCCAGACTGGCCACTTCCAGAAATGGTATGGTCTTTTCCAGGTTCGGAATCACTCCCTTCTGGGTCGGGATGACCGTTCGCTAACTCGTTGTTCTTTCCAGCATCATGGTTATCATGGCCTTTTCCAGAATTGTCAGTGTTTGTTTCAGATTCGTGACGAGACTTCGCAGATATGTCCGGATTTTTTTCAGTCATCTCACTCTTTCCTCCAGGAATATTAGGATTACTCACAGACGGAATATGGGTGTTCTTGGAATCAACATTCTCGTATTGCTCCGTCCGGTTATCCTGGTTTTTGTCACGCAAATTGACATCATTTTTTGACCCGATACGGCCATTTTCAGGCTTCCTGGCTGTTGACTCAATCCAAGTGGGATTATGATATGGCGAATTTTGGTCGTTTACATCCCTTTCATTGTCAGCAGTGTTTTGAGGAATTTTTTTATTCTTGAGAATCGGGTCCTTTTTAGCTGTCCCGTATTCTTCAAGAGCCGTGTCCCGGTTCGCCGGACCGTCAAGTTTAGCACCATTATCTTCCGGATTTTTGTCTGCATTAGTCAAGGGGTTTATGGCATCTTCAGGAACATTCTTCCGTCCAACCTCAGACTCAGGGCTTGAACCAAGTTTCTGTTTATTTTTTTCTCCGGGTCCATTTCTGTTCTGAGGTTCAATTCCAATGTGATGATTTTTGTTGGTATCATTTTCGTTTCCAGCCGCATTTCTGTTGGTAACAACTCTTGGTGCATCATTTCTGTTTCCGTTGCCATCTCTGTTGCTATCATCTTTGTTTCCATGTCCAATTTTGTTTGTATCACCTTGGTTTTTAGGTACATCTCTGTTGGGATCATCACTATTTCCCGTAGCATGTTCATTATTGCTGGTACCAATTCTTGGGGGGTCATTTCTGTTTCCATTTCCATTTCTGTTGGTGTCACCTCTGTCTCCATGTCCGTCTTTGCTAGGATCCTTTCCGTTTCCACGTCCGTTTTTGTTAGGATCATGTCCGTTTCCAGGTCCGCTTCCACGTCCACTTCTGTTCGGACGTCTAAATTTTGGGGTATCATCAGCGCCGATAAGATGCAATTGATCGTTTCTGTCTTTAATGTCAACTTGTGTCCCGGGATTCACATAGCCGCGCTTCGGGTCTATTTCGTCTTCTTGGTCTATCTTTTGAAGATCAGGCGTATAAGGATATCCGGCTTTGTTGTATGGCATAAGGTAGACATACACACGGTGACATTTCCGTCCCTTCGACACGTAAGCAATCACGTTTAAATTTGTATCCGGCTCTGTACAAGACAGAAGCGGATAATCTCTGACCCTGCGGCGGAAATTCAAGTTCAACCTCTCGGGAGATATTCTTGTACCGACGTTAAACGACGAATCAGCAAACCCTGAATTGCCTGGAGTCGTTGTGTCCTTAGTGCTTGTGACGTTGTTGTGAATGGTGAACACAGAGGGTACACCTTCTTTGCCATAAGCAAATATACTCATCTCCTCCGTGCCCACGTCGCGACGTTCGTTGATAAGCGGAACAAGCCAGTCTCCGGAATTGACAAAGTAGCCCCAGTGCTCGATGCCATGAGGAAAGACGGGGTTATGCCGAATCATGTTTTCGATTTGCTCGTCCGTAAAAGTTGGAGGCAGTGGCTTTATTGGCATTACAACAGCTTCTTTTGGAGGTGAGATACCGAGCACAAGGTTTCTCTGTTCATCTTCAAAGTCAACTTGTCTCCCGGGTTCCCCATAGCTGCTCATCACATCTCTATCGTCGTCTTGGTCTATCTTTTGAAGATCAGGCGTATAAGGATATCCGGCTTTGTTGTATGGCATAAGGTAGACATACACACGGTGACATTTCCGTCCCTTCGACACGTAAGCAATCACGTTTAAATTTGTATCCGGCTCTTTACAAGACAGAAGCGGATAATCTCTGACCCTGCGGCGGAAATTCAAGTTCAACCTCTCGGGAGCTATTCTTGGACCGACGTTAAACGACGAATCAACAAACCCTGAATTGCCTGGAGTCGTTGTGTCCTTGGTGCTGGTGACGTTGTTGTGAATGGTGAACACAGAGGGCACACCTCCCTTGCCATAAGCAAATATACTAATCTCCAAATTGCCCACGTCGCGACGTTCGTTGATAAGCGGAACAAGCCGGTCTCCGGAATTGACAAAGTAGCCCCAGTGCTCGATGCCATGAGGAAAGATGGGGTTCTGCCGAATCATGCTTTTGATTTGTTCATCCGTAAAAGCTGTTGGAGGCAGTGGTTTTATTGACCTTATTGGCTTTGCAGGAATTTCTTTTGGACGTGGGATACCGGGCACAGAACCTGCGACCGGTTGCCTTGTTTTGCTGTCAAAAGGCAAGAGGTGGAGCGAACAATAGTAGCAACTATGGTATTCCGATGTTCCCGACTTAATAACATAATTCCGTTTCAGGTTACCGCGCTTGCAGTTTTGATATCTCCCATTTATGATACCATGTTGCCCCAATCTAGCCCTAAGCTTATTCCCGTCTCCAACAGTCAAAAGCCCATTCTTAAACCCAAGATCTCCCGGAAATGGTCTGTGGTCGGCAAAAAAGAAGCCAAGTTTATGGACAAATTTGACCGGGGGCGAAAAGTCCTCTTTGCCCGCCACGTAGAGCTCATTGACTTCACTACCGCCATTCCCGGCAAGTTTTTCTCCTAGGATGGGGATATAATCGTTGAAGGTTTTGACGAATAAAACCATTGGGTATTCACTATAATTCTGACAATCTGTTCTGCCGTAGACACATCCGGAACCCCTAGGCGGATTCTGGCGGTTGTTTCTCTTTTCTCTTGCAACGAAATCACGTTTTTCTTTTGGGTCGCTCACTCCAAGTTCCAGAGATTCGGATTCTTCAAGTTCCTGATCTTCTTCATCATAATCCCAAAACTCTAGTTCTTTTTGGTTTCCCACGGTTGAAGCCAGAAATTGTACAGCAGTTCCGGTTGTCTTGTTATATGGCAAAAGGTAGATATCGACCTCCTCGCAATCGCGCATAGGCAAGATGCTATATGCAATACCTTTCACGACCAGGGCAGGGCTCATACACGAATAGAATGGGTAATTGAGAACCTTTCCGTCACGGTTAAGAGTCAAAGGGTGTATTTTGGCTTTAGGGCCAAAGACAAAAAGGCCTCCAAAAAAGCCCACGTATTTTGGTGGAGATGGGCCTTTGGTGACTGCATAATTGCCTTGTAACGAGAACTCCACAGGGCTGGCCGTTGTATTCAAGTAAGAAAACACACTTAAGTTTTCATTGAACTCCTCGAAAATTTCACTGGAAAGCGGCGTCAACGTCTTGTTAACTTCGGCAAAGAACACCAATGGAAGTGGGATCGACTCGGCCAGTTTAACAGTTTCCTTTCTGGCCATTGCAGGCTCCACCAAGTCTTGGTGTAACACAGGAATAGCCTTGACACCATTTTCAGGCGTTTTTTCGTACGGCAAAAGATAGATTTCCACCTCAACACAAGCTTCCAATGGCACGGTGACATCGGACAGATAAATCCCACAGCCTTCGTTTTCGAAATTGTCACACGAGCTAAAAGGGCCGTTCAAAAGCTTCATATTCCCGTCAAACTCCATGGCAAGCTCCGGCATCTCGCGGCCAAAGCCAACAATACTATTGGAGAGCCCAGCATATTCAGGAACTGGCGAGTCTTTGGTGACGGGATACTTGCCTGAAAAAACAAACTCCGTGGGAGTCACATTCAGCCCAGGAGATGGAAAACAGAACGGAGCGGAGTCGTCACGAGGGGTATCACTCTTAAGAGCCACGAACTCGTTGCCTAACTTGGCGAAAAAAATCAAGGCCGGAGTTGGCTGTGCCCACGTGGAAGTAGCCACAACAGAGGCTAGGATCAACTTAGAAGGTTTCATACTGATGATTTGTGATTTTTGGAAACGTAGGGAACTCTGCTTTTTTTATAGCTCGTTTCAAACTCCCCAAAAGTTTACAAAAATGGCATTCTTTCGGCCACCTGCGTATTGATCGGGTGAGAATGGCAACAATTTCCGGTCAGCCAGCCAATTAATCAGTGCCTTTGCCTTAGTGCATGCATGAGGCCTGTATGTTCCTGTACGCGTGAGGCCAAAATCTTTCTTTTCGGGACCATACATTAATGATTTCTTTTTTCCAAGACCCTACATTAATGGAGTGCGTTTCGGGCGTTACATCAATGAAATGCCATATTCCAAGAAACGATTTTTTCGCTTCTTGTTTCAAGCCTCATTAGATGCTGGACACACTTTTTTACAGGCTGGAGATACCTTTTTTACAGGCCGGAGATACTTTTTAGAGGCGGAAATACCTTTTAGAGGCGGAAATATCTTTTAGAGGCGGAAATATCTTTTTAGAGGTTCAGAGAGCAATACAAACGACTCAGACCAAGTTGGATGGTGGAATTTTAACGCCAAACTCCAAACAAAAGACCACTCCTGGAGATCAAGGCAATTGACAGTTTCCAGAATAAACAAAGCCAGCTTTTGTCTTCTGGTTCGACTTTGTCAGATCCCCATTGAACATCAAAAACTATTGAACAAAATACTATTGAACAAAATACTATTGAACAAAATACTATTGAACAAAATACTATTGAACATCAAACCACTATTGATCAAAATACCTATTTTCCTTTTAGCCCCAGATCCTCAGCCGACTCATGGCGTGTTCCAACGCAGCAAATTTTTGCCGGACTTGTGTCTCACATTACAAAGAATGGATTTTTCTGCGAATATTTGCGACGCCGATCCCTCGGTTGCAAGCCCCATGGCTGCAAATCGGTCTGTCCATGCGCATGCAAGCCTTGGCTCCCCGAACACATATTTCTGGGATATGGGAATTCATTGGTAGGAAAGTGGGCTTCATGGGTAATTAGGCAGAGGGCACGCCACTTGGACTTAAGGACCCAGGAAAGCTAAGCAATCAGTTTGCGCTCTCTATGCAGGCGCTCGAGCGTCCCTTCTTTTTTTTTTTTTTTTTTTTTTTTAAAAAAAAAAAAAAAGGGGGGCCCGGGGGCCCCTTTTTTTTTTTTTTTTTTTTTTTTTGAACAGACGAAACCAGTACATCTCTGATTGTACTGCATACATGTGCGACTGCACACAAGGGTGGCCCGATATCTCGTCTCTTTCCCCTGATACAATGGCACCACAGACCCTTTGTATGGACTTGTTTGAGTCTTCCAGACCTCACCCCACGTCTTCTAAAAATGGCACGATAGCTTGACAAAAAATAACAAAAAGCGAGAACCTTGTTTTTCATGAGAAACAAGCAAATCCGCTCACTTCATGACCCCAATTGAGGAATTTCCCAGACTTAGAATAGATACACAAGAATTTTAAAAGTACATAAAATGCCTGACATTTCATACTAATTAGAGTTAGTGGTTCCAAGTACATAACCGGCCCAGAACATGCAAGGGTTCATGGAAACGGGCACCACGGTTCCCATTGTTAGATGACGCTTGATTCTGTCGTCAAAAAAATCCAGAACACACCATATCGAGAAAAAAAAAACATATGTGACAAAACCGTAAAAGGAAATATCATGCAACAGCTCTTCTTTCGAATCCTCCACGCCTCGCTAGCTCACAGACCGTTGGATTTCTCCGCTACTCTCTTGGGATGTGTGTTCTTTCTACGAGTTGGAAGAGAATCAGGTAATAAACATAATTTACGTTTGGTAGTAGAAAAGGTAAATTTTTTTATGTTTTCAGTTCTTAAAAAAATACTGGAAGTGTAAAAATGGGTTGAGTACTGGGCTCATTCACTTTCCTAATTTAATGTACGATTTCCAGGACGGTTCGGTGATGTTCATCTCAATCGTACGGTTTATTTGTTATTTAATCGGTTAACGAAGCGAGCCCGATTGGGTGGATTTGTCTGAGCAGAGACTTCAGAATGAAACATTGACTCTGTTCGGGTGCACTTTACGATATAACGAAACAAAGGGCCGCTCGTGGCCTATGTGCAGGATTCTTCCGGACAGGGTTTTATGTGCCATTTTAAAGCCCCCAAAAAAACACTTTGAGCCAGCAAAGCCAGTCTAAATCCAATAAACACACTTTAGAGCCAGAATCTCACTTTAAATCTAAGGTTCCATTTGCTAAAGATGGTCTAAAAGTCTAATACTTTAACACAGTCCATTATAGCCATCACAAGCTCCAATGGTACCGCAGTATTTCAGGGTCCATCTGAGACAGGACCCTTTTCAGATAACGCGCTTGGCCGAAATGTTTAAAGCTGCCAAAAAGATAACGTGCGCGTTTATCAAGTCCATTGTCAAGTGTCTTCTGTATCGTTTTCCGAATAATCAGGCCAATATAAAAGGCATTATCTTATCCTTAGCGCAAATAATCCGGGCTTTGAGAAAACAGGCCATATCTAGGTTTTGTAATAATCACCTTACAAGATGGGACCATTTGGAAGCATCTGGGGAAGTTGTCCAGAATTTGTCCAGAAACGATTGGACAGTGGTTATCTCTATGAAGTTGTTGTGGACGGTATAACCACTGCAATCCCAAGAAGCAGGATATTGTTAGAGGGATTGAGAAATGCTCGGGATTAAGGTCATGGTTTCGGTAGATGCCACATTTTTTTTCGTCTGGCAATTGCACAGCTAATGCAGGATCAACATTGCCCAAATGCTTCACTATGGGTATGCACAAACATCCGTGCCTCTCTCCCACATCATTCCAAGCCAATTTTTCGACCACACAGTAAATCTTCTAGTATAAATTATTGATTACAGATTACGAATTATAGATGGGGATTTATATATTTTGGGGGGGTAGTGTTTGGTAGTGTATAGCAGGGTATAGACTTTGAATAAACTGGAGAATGTGTAGAGTACAGATTACGGAGTTTAGAGTCATTGTATAGTGTATAGAGGATACATAATAGAGGATGGTATATAGGATACAGTGGATTATAAAGTAGGGAATGTAGAAACGGAGCGTGGAGTCTATAGTTTCTAGTGTAGCCTGAGTTCTAATGTAAAGTCGAGTCCAATGCATATAATGGATTATAGAAAATATGGAGTAAAAGTAGAGTAGCGTAGAGTACCGTAGAGTACCGTAGAGTACCGTAGAGTACCGTAGAGTACCGTAGAGTACCGTAGAGTACCGTAG
>NKZZ01001340.1:0-28078 GCA_002370815.1 Metschnikowia hamakuensis
AGAAGTGAGTGGAGCGTGAGACTCAAGGTGCTTGGAAAGGTGCTTGGAAAGGTGCTCATTGTAGAGGAGTTATCGGAAGCAAAGGTGCCCCAGCGCAAGACTTTTGCCCAGCCCAGGTCTTTTGCCCAGCCCAAGACTTTCGCCCAGCCCAGCTCTTTTGCCCAGCTCAAGACTTTTGCCCAGCCCAGGTATTTCGCCCAGCAGTGGCCGGGTTTCGGGACGGGTTGGTCGAGTGGCCAGTCCCATGACCCAGGCATTCGAGGAGTTGGGTGTTGCGGAGGTAGAGTGTTCTTGAACGGCCAGAGGTTGAAGAACTTGTCCAAGAAGTCCCTGAGGGTGGTGGTCGGAGCTTGCATTGCAAAAATGGAATCAAGAGTTGGAAGGAAGTCTGGAGGTCTGAGAGTCTGAGTCTGAGTCTGAGAAGAAAAAGTAAAGTCTTTAGTCAGGTGTGTGTAATTCGGAGGAATTGAGAGTTGGATCGATGGAGTTTGAAATTTGGGGGAGTTTGAAAATTGGGGGGGAATCTCGAGGCTTATATAGCGTAGTCCCCGACTGCAAATCTGATTTTTGGTAGGGATGCATCACAAACAAAATCTGGTAGGTGTACCAAAAAACCCAAAATCTCACATGGCATGTATCAAAAGTTAGTGCACCATATTCCATTTATTAGCAGGCCCGAAATACGGCTTCAGAAGAAACACCCCATACCTGGAACGCTACTTTGGGAAGAACATGGCCCAGCAGATGCGATGAAGGTTTTTGGCATAATTACGGGAACTTGAAATGTGTTTATCGGGGATGAATGCACTATTTCTTGTAACCTGCAATGATGATGGAGTCGCAGACAATGTCGGTTTGTGGTTTGTGGTACGGCGAATCACTTAAGCCGGTAATCAATGCACAATTTTTTTGCACCCATTAAAATGATGCGTTTTTATGAAATCAATAGTGGAGTATACCATAGACATGTGGGCCGGTAATGTCTCCGCAATGGTCATCCAGAAAAGGTGCTTTGGTTGGGTGCAAATTGCTGCGGGTGAGGATCCATTGGTGTACGGGTGTCGCGACCCTATATGAATAGCGGAAAATGCATTGGGTGTTTCCCAGAAACTGCCGTCTGTGCAGGAAATGTATATAGGTGTAGAAAACCTTAAATGATCTTTCACACTATCAAGTCTTCTAAATTATTTCTTGGAAGAGCATGAATTCAAGTGGCTGGTGGTAAGTGGCTGGTGGTAAGTGGCTGGTGGTAAGTGACTGGTGATAAGTGCGACTATGCAGGATCAACAGCTTGTGCCCTTTCAATTTATGATCACTGACATTCGGCTTTAAAAGAAACCACTATCTTCCACAGTGTCTAATTTCTCCTTTCTTTCTGGTTTTCCACGTAGTTCAGGTTAACACCATCCAGATAGTCCAGCGGGTCCCCTATGCGGAATGCAATGGACCTACGATAAAATAGGTCGGGTCCGTCACTGTGACTTTGAGTGTGCGATTGCACACGTTAAATGGCGTCTTATTGAGATATCCCAACCCCTAAAACCCCTGGTTGAAGTTCAACAGAATATGTCGTTGGAAATGCTTATGCCGATCTTGTTCATTTAGAAAAGTACTAACCCATTTTTCGGGTTCTCTTGACCCACCGCCGGCTCCAAAGGAGACGGATCACTGGGGGATTTCCCCCTTGACTGAAGCTTTGGCTTGGAGAACGTCGCTTATTTAAGCTGTTCTACCGACAACGGTACGAATTCTACCCTCAAAAAGAATTATACCGACGGAACCCCCTAGAGCTAAAAGTTTGTTTGTGGACGAGGTCCTTTGGTTAGCCTTGGGGCGCTTGCCGGAGTTTTCAACCAGGGTTGGCTCGCGGGTGATACCTCTATTAGCAGCCTGATATGAATCAAAAAACTGTTCATCATGCCTTCAGTTTTCTTTCCTATTTTCATGTATAACCTAAGAAATCTGGTTGTACACCATTATCCTTAAGCTAAAATAATTGAGTATTCTTTAGTGTTAGTCCTCATCAATTCAAGGACTTCGGACAATTCCATGATTAAGCTTGGGGTCCAGACTATTCAATCGGCGGTAAACCATTCATTCAATTATACTTCACAGTCCTACACTGTCAAAGTCAGTACCATGGTTCGAGTATATGACAGTGAGTTTGCCATGTTATCAGCATATTCTCAAGGAAAAAAAAGGGAAGGAAGAAGGAAGAAGGAAGAAAGAAAATATTAGAAATTCCAAAAATATCAGAATACGGTGGGAAATCGCGGTCTTATATATTTTTTTGGAATTGCAGCCAATGCACGCGCATGTCGCCACCCGATATGCACCTTGGGAAAAACCCCGCACCAAATTACAACCAACGCAATATATAAATGCGGGAGTCCCCCCTCATCCCCCCTTACTTTTTCTACCACTCTCTTTATCATTATTTACATCACCCACCACTCATTTCCCTACAGTGCCTCATATTTCCTAAATAGTGTCTTATATTTCCTACACAGTGTACCGCTGTGTCTCCAGTGGTTGTGGGTTTACAAGGATTGACTTTTATGGATGATTGAGTATTCTTTAGTGGTAGTCCTCTTGAACTAAGAAATCTATTCCCGTTTAACACCACAAAACATATTCAACAGAATTAAATCTCATCAAGAAAGGTATGTATCAAATAAAGGAAGATAAGACTATTGACCTGGGAGAAGACTATTGACCTTTGGGGTGATATCGGATAGGTTGAGGTTGGGATCGATAATGTGGACGCGCTCCTATGCCTAAGGATCGACGTTTGCGACCCATATCTGTTCGGGTGAGGCTACGTTTTTGGCCCAGTGAAGTTTTCTCCGCCAAAATGGTTGGCTTGATTATCAGTAGCCAGTTTAGCGGCTATATGGTAGTTAATCCACGAAATTTTAAAGAAAAAAACTGTGCGTGAGGGGATATTATCAGAGATCATTCCTTGGTTCCAGATACTCCACTTGTTGGCTTTCTACCCAACCACAATGGTTCTTACCTCCGTGTTTCATCTGTATTCCCTGCATTCTAAACTGTGGAGTACATTCTCGTCTTCTAGAGTTTCACTATGCAGTTCATTTGAGACGTGCGAGTCTCATATGTTCAACAGTGAGATCATACGCGAAAGTTTACACTAGCGCGCAACAGTTTCGCATTTCCCGAAGGTTTCATGGTGCGCGCACGACGCGGGTACTGCATAAAGCCGTGCTTTTCGCTCATCTCTTCTCCCATTGGCTAATGGGTATGTTTCACAACAATGTATGGTGATGATCATTAGTAAAGGGAAGAAGAATTTTGGAGAATAAGCCACAAATGAGAAAAAAAACAATCTTGATTTCTCCATTACTTAAAATTTAAATAGTAAAATTAGCTCTTTGGAGGTTAAAAATGGAGCTTATTATGCCTCATTATAGAAGACATAACCCCATGGCTTTTCGCTACTCATAATGTCAACCTTGGGAATAATCAAGCTCGAAACTAACTGGTAAAAATGTTTGTTTTATAATGATTATTATTTTTTTGTCCAGCTTAAAAGGGTATTCTGTGGAGAAATGGCTGCAACCCCCGGAATTGGATACGCGCACCCGTACACCAGGCTACCTCAGCAGAAAAGACCCCCAACGCAAACACCCTTTTTTTCTGGAAAATTTGTAAAAAGAGTAAATGTTTTGATTTTGGGAATTCCGGAGGTTACAATGGATATTTTTAAAGTTAAAAATACCCTCTCCATGCTTTTTTAGCGTGCACAGAATACCCTATTCCGGCCGCACCCTCGAATTCCGAGGCTCATTTCCTTTTCTACATTAAAAAAGGCAATTTCCGGTTTAACAGAAACCAAAGCCAATAAGTTTCCAATAGGGAATTTAAGTAAATAAGATTGAATGTTGTTCGAGATTGGCGATGAATCACTAGCGAAAAAGGTTCGCTTTTTAAATCTTGATTACGTAATCAAGATAAAACCACAACGACTACTTCCACCTCGAAGTCCGCATACTATTTTTACTTGATGTTAAAAGTCCTCGGTGACGCCCGGACCTGTCAGCTCCCGAATCTCCCCGATTTTCCCCGAAAATGTCCCGAAAAGTCCCGAAAAGTCCCCAATTCTCCCCCGATTCCCCCCAAATCCACCTAGTTACTTTTTCACCAGCCACTCCATACACCCGGTTAATCTTCACTTGAAAACTGGCGTGGAAAAATTGCCATGGACTTTAATTCTCGTCGTGCATAATCCGTGCTTCTATGCAGGCCAAGACGTCACCAAGGAAGAATTGTGAACTTAACAAGTCGAAATCTATTGTAGAAAGTGAAGATATGTGACCTTAATCAATGAAAAAATCCGAAACCACTAAAATGTCCATGAAAAAATGAAAAGTGACTGAAATATAAAGGAAAATCAGGTTGAAAACTCAAGGTCCTGCATATTAAGCACGGACTAAAAAATTCATCCAAATTTATTTCCCTGGCCCGGAAAAAATTGGGAGAAAACGGCCCTGGCCTTGTGCCTGCATAAACACGTATTCAAGCTAGTTCGATTTAAGCGTAAGTCTTCAAATCCTTCGTGGTGGCTCATCATTGCATTGTATCATTATTTTATGGACGAAAGTATGGCCCAATCTCCACCAAAATCCTTGGAAAAAGAGCAAAAACGGCTTAAATAGATAAAGAGAGTTCCAGAATGCTAGGTAGTGGCCAAAAAATTGTACTTTCACTATTTTGTCTTGGTCTATTCCGAACTTTTCCGAGCTTTTTGAGCATTTCTGAGCATTTCTGAGCATTCCTGGAGTTATCCGAACGGTTTTAAACTTATTTCACCAGTCATGGTGCTAAGAAGCAAATAGAGACAGCTGTGAAAATGGGAAAGGTGTTTAAAGGAAATTTAGAGAAACGGGTGGGAAATACTGAAATTTCGGGGACGGGGTCTTATGTGCAGGCCAGGAGTTTATAAACTTAAAATGCACTTTTCAATCAGGAGATAAAAAGTAGAATTTCGGAGGGGCGTTGCTCATGCCGAAATAGATTATTTTAGTATACAAGTAGCAATAATTTCTAAGATTTCAAGAAGTACTATAAATTCTTCATAAAGTGCATATATGCAGGATACAGTTATATCATAGCGTTAGTCACTGAAAAACCACTTTAAATCATCCCTTCATTGGATCTCTAACATCCCCAATGGCTTGTAATTTATAACAATTTACCACCACCCTTTTCTTTCTCTTCCGGGTCTATATGCAGTCCGCCCAATAATTGATCAATTTCGTCTTCGATATCAAAAACCGGTTCGGTTTCAAGTTTTTCCTTATCTTTCTTGCCGGAATGACTAGCCAAAAACTCTTCATGACGTTTGGCCTTGTCTTGGGCTCTCTGTTCGTTCTTTTGCTGCTGGTGGTACTTCTTAGCGGCCTTTTTCGCCCGATTCGCCTTGAGTTTGGCCTTTCGCTCCGCTATAACTCCGAGCCGACAATTGTCGGGGTCCTGCATTTGCTCGAGCCTCATAGCAAGGATTTCCCGGGCCCGGATCCGGTTTTTATTCTGGGATCTCAGGTACTGCGAGTCCACCACGATTCCGGTCGGGATGTGGGTGATCTGGGCCTTGGAATTACACTTGTTGATTTTCTGGCCGCCGGGGCCTCCGCCCTTGATGAACTTTTCCTCGATTTCCTCTTCTTTTATGAGCCACATGGGCCTTGGAGGTAGTGCCCGCTTAGACTTTAGAGGCACGGGAGTCGTGCTGAGGCCAAATCGAGGAGTCCAGGAGAACAAGGCATGGCGAATTATGGGGTGGGGCCTAAAGTGGCTTTTGAAGGGTGTTATGTGGCGAGTGGCCGCAGCCCAAAGTGGTATCATTATGGACATGGAGATGCGTTTTAAGTCATCTCAAGATATACCCAAACATCCGTACACCACCACTTTCGGGTATGCGTGAAAACAACATTATCGATTACTTCAGTACGCATATTTTGTAACTGCGGATCGCGTTTACTAATTTTCCGGGGTATTGTGGAATTTTGCGTGGTTTTTGAGTATGCTGGGAGACGTTTCGTCTCTATCTGTACCGCTGCGCACTTTAGTTCTACGCGTTGACGTGCATGCGAGAGGCTGCAAAACGGTCTCCCCGACCACATTTGTCCCCATTTCCAGCCGCACTCCTGTCTATGCCTCCCAAACCTGTTTTTTGGTACCCTCTTAGCATGTATCAAATCTGCAGCTGCTAGTTTATGGTCTGTTCCGCACGCCGACCAGTTTTGTGTCTCGGACCTATATAAGCCCATGGATCTGTCCTCTTCCCAAAATTTCGTCCAACCCCAAAACCTAAACGATCTGAACCTTAGACCGAGCAAGCATTAACGAAAAACCAAAAAATTCAAAAAAAAATCCTTACTTGATCTCATTGAATATTCCCCGAGTATTCTCCGAGTAATTCCCGAGTATTCCCTGACCTTCGGAACTCCATGTCTTACTTGAAAATCAAAAACCTCCCCCGGTTTTGCCGCACCAAGGCCAAGCCGAAAGACAATGTGCAACCTTGTGAGTCCAGAGAGAAGCTCGGGCCTTCCGGGCTTATGACTTCTCGGCCCGAGGCTCCGGAGCACTCGGACTACTGGATGCACCAGTCTCAAAGAACTCTTGATTCCGTGGCCAAGAGTTTGCTGGTGAACAGCCCCAACAGGCTCTCCGATGCCCTGTCGGAGACCACTCCGAAGACCTCTTCCGAGCAATCGGTTCTGGAACCCATGGCCGAGGCTAAGGCCTCGAAGACGATCCCCGAGACCATTAGCGAGACGACCCTCAATGCTTTTGCTGAGACTACCACCGACGCCAATCCCGACGCATTTTGCGACGAAAACCCCGAGGATCCCGAGGCAGCTCCCGAGTCTCACAGACTTCGCCGAAACACTTCGGGCTCGACTAGAGGCAAGCGCCTGAGCCGGTTCGGAAACAAAAAGAAAAAGGCCAAGAAGGCCAAGAAGGCTTCCCGGAACAACTCTTGCAAAAGAAGCCCTTCGGTCAAGCCGGTGCAAGCCTCGGCCCCCATCGCAAGTGCTCCAGTCCACACATCGGAGCCCGCCGCCTCGGCCTCGGAGGAAGAGCTCACCACCAAGCCAAAGAAGGCCAAGCACACCCGGCTGGTGTTGCAGATCCCCTTGAAACTCTCGCGGTTCTTGCCCTTTGATCTCCAGATGGTGCAAGTGGAAACGAGATTCACCGAGCTGTTCCCAACTTCAACCCTCGCCAGCCCCGAGGTGCCCGAATCCATTCACCAAGTGGACTCGATCACTTGTTCCATCCCGGACCACCTCGGAGGCCTGCTCCAGCGGAGGAAGTCCATGGAGACTTCCAACGGCGACTTGGAATCAATTATTGTGTTGTACATTGAGCCCGAGGAGCTTTCGTGCCTCCACTTGGACACGAACGACTTGGACTTGGGCTCGGTGATGGATCTGCAAAAGATTGGCCATTGCAGCGAGATGCCGGCCGAGCCCAAGAATAACGGCCATCTTGAAATCATGGAAATGGGCATGAAGGCTTCGGGCCCCAGAACCCCCGAAGGCCTGAGCCCCGGGCCCCAAATCGCCGAGTGCGCAGAGGCCGAGTTTGCACCCAAATGCACCGAGCTTTCCACCACGATCTGCGAGGACCCCAAGGGCGCCCACCAGCCCCAGGAATTTCCGCTTAAACGGGTGTTTTCAATCCGGAAAACCCGCTTCACGTACCCGCCGGGCCATAAGAAGTGCTCCGGCCAGGCGCTCAAGCGCGAGTCCTTGGATATCAGGTCGGTCTTCTCCAATCGGAGCTCCCGAGACAGTCTCTTGAACCTTTGTGCCATGAGCTTCGACAGTGGACTCTTGAGCAGCCCCCGGCTCAGCTTGCGGCTCGATTTGCCTCTTCAAGTCGAGGGGCCGCTGACTTTCTTGGAAGCCGAGGAGTGCTTGGCCATTCTCGGCAATCCTCCACCGCTTTCGGCGCCTCCACCGAGGGCCGCCTTGCCGAGTCTTCCAAAACAAGAGGCCAAACTGGTTTCCTTGCCTCCGCAGTTGATGCTCCCACAACCTTGTCTGCCAGTGACGGTGGAAAGCCCCGAGCCGAGCCCAACCGAGAAGCAGGCCTCGGAGGCCGAGGCCTTAATGAAGACGGCCGAAAAGGTGGAAGTCAAGAAGAACTGGATCGACTATGACGACGAGTCGGACTTGGAGGCCGAGCCCTCAATGAAGACGGTCGAAAAGGTGGAAGTCAAGAAGAACTGGATCGACTATGACGACGAGTCGGAAACCGAGGAACCTCCGGCGCAGCACTCGACAAATGTCTGCACCAAAATGGCCGAGAACTGGTGGGAGCTTGACCCCGACGAGGAACCCGAGGAGCCCCAGCCTGCCAGCGAGGCCGAAGAAGTCTCGGAAGACAGCACCGAGCTGGAAGAGGAGCAAGAGGAATCGGAATCGGAATCGGACGACGACAACTCATCATCCTCGGACTCGGACGACTCGCTGGACGACGAAGGAGCACACAAACTGCTCTTCCGCCAAGGCAACAGCAAGCAGGAAGCACCGGACTTGTTCGCCGAGTGCTTCGACATGGGGCCCGCCATCTTCGACGAAGATATCATGACTTGTGTGGAGGACACGAGCCTCTACAAGTTGATTTTCCCCGAGGAAAAAGAAGTGCCGATGATGTTCCAGTCTCGCGGGTTCATGGAAGAAATCAGTTCTTTTGTGGAGAAGAGCAACGCCGAGGCCAAGCGGGCGAACTCCATGAAAGCCGCCAAGCTGAGCGACGGTGAGCCCCGGGCCGAGCCCAGAAGCGAGCTCAAGACGGACCCCAAGGCCCTGGCCCAGACCGAGGCCAGCCGCCCCGAGCTGGAGAACGCTGTGCCTGAAGACGACGGCAAAACCTCAATGGTGGACGTCAAAAACGCCGCCCGGTTCGACGATGACGCCGGCCAAGACTACATCGAGTCGTGCCAGCAAATCTTTGTCAATGGCGGGACGTTCTGGATGCAGACGGAGCTCCTTGTCCTAGAAATGGAGGACGCCGTGGCCACGCCTCTCAAGGACAAGAAGAAGAAAATCAAGTTTGAGGAGGATATCGACCTCAACTGCCCCCAGATCCGGATCTACGACGCCGATGACGACGACGACGTGGAAATGGACATGGAAATGGGCGAGCAAGACCTCAGCAAATGGGACTTGAGGCCTCGCCCGGCCAAATCCACCACCCCGCTGCTCCGGGGATGCTTGAAGAAAGCGCCCAAAACCTTCTTGGAGCCCAAGGCCATCGGATGCCACACCAAGAAAGTCGGGTTCAAGATCTTGGCCAATCTCATGGAAAACGTCGAAAACATGGGCAAGAAGCTCGCGGTCACCTGCAAAGGCCGGCACGCCCGGCAAACCATCCTTGCCACGCTCAAGGAGTTCGAGTTGATTCTCCTCAACGTCAAGCACTTTGAAGTGGACGTGAATTATGAGAGTATCATCCGCTACACCAAGCGAATGCTCCGGCTCCGCCGGAAATTGGGCGAGATCCTCTCGTTGACGTGTGGACTCCAGACGGAATATGTCTTGGTGGCCGAAGCCATCCGAGATGACCAGGAAAGCATGGGCTTTGACCGAGCTTACTGGATGAACCGGCTCCAAACATGTGTGGAGAAGATCCGCAGCCTGCGCAAACAACTCAACCGAGTCAAGGTGGAAATCAAGGAGGTGTTGAAGACCTTCACGGAGAAAACCATTGCCCTCTTTAAGCAGAGCCGCAAGATCCTCAAGATCCGGGACCTGCTCTTGGCGCAGTACCAGAAGTTCATCTTGGCCAACCACGTCAACAAGGAAGATCTCCAGCTGTCGTTGGAAAGTCTTCGGACGTTCAAGCAGTTCTCGGAGCTCTACTCGACCATCTGCACCGATGGCTTCAAGCGACTCTTATGGGACGACATTAATGTTTTGGACAAGAGCTGCATGATCTTCGAAAACATTAACAAACACTTTGGAGAGTCGATCAAGCGCCAGCACTTGACGCTCCGCGGACTTCAGAAACCAAACGAACTCTGCCCCTCCAACCACCGGTCCAAGTACCATTTCCGCCGGGAAATCTCGTTGCTAAAAAAACAACGCCAGGCAAGACGCCGCCTGGCCGGGACGCACTGACGGCGCCGGTTGCTATCTAGAAAACGCTTATAGACGTTTATAATTGAGTTTGAAAAGACATATTGTAGTGTTCAAGAGAGCGGAATTGATATGGCTGAGGCGGGATTTAGTTCCAAGGTCAAAGAATATTTCTGGATCCAAATACTCCGGATTGTAATACTAACACTTGAAAGAAAGATAAGGTGCTTTGAACTGTGGAATATGGATTTCTGATTTTCACCGATTTGGATTCATCCCTTCAATATATTCCTGCACTGGATATTACTCTATCACACCCATAACCTTGTAGCATAATGTTTGGTGAGTGCAGGTAGGTCATTGTAGCGAGATAAAGGCTTCAATATATCCACCAATCAGTATCACGTGTACCTTCGTAATATTCATTGGACATTCATCCCATTAGTTCTCACCATCGAAGCATCATGTCATTGTGTATTATCTTGGATTTTCTTCCTCAAGAATAGAATAAGGAATTAGTCTGGAAAAGGAGTATGGAAAAGGAGTATGGAAAAATAATTAGGAGTAAAAATCGAGAGGGGGGTGCGAGGGTCTTATATATTCGCGGCATATGCATGCGCGGTGCGGCTTAAAAGAGGGGGTTTCTCGATTTGCAACCACACGAAAAAATATAAATTAGCCCCCTTCGCACCTCGCTAGAATAGCAACCTTTTTTTGCCCCCCCCCCTTCACCCCCTAAGAAATCAGCCCCACCTCTTCTTTTGTGCTTGTGGATTTGATTTGCCCACAAACTTGGTTACTGGATCATAGCTCCTCTTGACTGGCAGCAAAAAAGAAAAAAAGTGCTAAGAAAGGAATGACTGAATCATGATGGGATTTGATTGAATTACTCATTGATTACTGATGGAGTTACTAATCGACTACTAATTGAATGATGATTGAATATTATTGGATTATTATTGAAATCTTAATTGGCTACTAATTGAATTATAGAATGATTTACAGACTGAATTAAGATTGGATTTCAATTGGATTTTGATTGGATTTTGATTGGATTTTGATTGGATTGACGATTGAATTGGATCTAAGTACTGTGAAGAAAAAGTGTGAAGATAATAGTAAGGACATACGTCTTTATACTGGGCCAGTGAGTTATATACTCTGGTGAAAAGAGATTTTCCTTATCCCGACTTCTTGTCTACTATTTCTAGTACGTCTGACAGAATTTCCGAGCCACAATCACCAGAACAGATCAAAGCTCAATGATTGAAGAGGTAAAGACTACAACTGAAACCTTTGAGCCAGCAGTAAGTTGAACAAGGCTTTTTCGAAATTGAATGCAGTACGTCACAATTGCTCAATACTCTTCAAACTTTGAGCAGCGAATTTTAACATCATCATGGTGAGTCATTGTTCATTCTGGTTTCTGCATAGATTCATACTCGACCTTGAAAGCAAGACCGATGAGAGTGCCCAGTCTTTTCTGTGGACCTTCCATGACGATATGCTTCTCCTGCAGCTTGAACCTCCTGCAAATTGAACTTCCTGCAAATTGAACCTCCTGCAAATTGAACCTCTTGCAAATTGAACCTCTTGCAGCCTGAACGTATCGGCAAGGCTGGGATGTTAGGGAGGCTTTCAGGAGCGCTAGTATGCAGTACTCCGTGGCTCCGGAACCTAATATCGAGACTTAGCTTCCACTCACATGCAGGTTGTCATGTGACAGGGTGAAACTCCGATTCACTTAAAGAACGTCACCTGTGCAGGAAGCCCCGAGCCAGAAAGTATACAAGGACTAACAGGTTCGCCCAGTTGGTAAACCTTCAGAGGAATCTCTCTAAGGTGTAATACAGTTTACGACCATACATCTTGATGATACTTTACTTTATACAGTCCTTAAACCTGTTAACAGAAAATACGATTTTTTGGGTGGAGGTATTGATAATGGCCAATGCTGGAGCACGAACATTGGGAAAATGGTGTACGGATGTGAGGATCGCCTGGGGTACGGGTGTACACGGGTCTATACTGATGATCATGGCCAACTGCGGCTTCACATTAGTGAAGATGAAGTCGTGGTGTGGAGATAATGAGCTGACTTCGTGGGTTCATCATTACTTTATGCAGGGTTTCTATCTGTATACCGGATGCCTTTCTATATGCAGGCGGATCTCTCCCATACAGGTTGATTTTTCTCATGCAGTCCATGCGTCTACCCTACAGGTTACCCACTTGCCAGCGCACCACACAACCCCCGCCAAATCTTCTTTATTCACCGGTACACGTGTTGGTGTATCGGCTTGCGCTTTTTCGCTGCGATTTCCCTACCCTGGGTTCGGGACTGTGCTTGGTCATTTTTATTCACAATCTAGGGAGTTTTCCGCCATGGTTTCTCCCTAGATACTGGGATTCTTTCAACTTATATATACTTCAATCTATATACGAGGGTTTTCCAACAAAACGTAGAATGTAATTTTTTGTATAATGCTATGGATCAACGAAGAAGAGTGATAGATATTTGAAACAAATGTGAAACAAATATGAAACGAATGTGAAACAAACATGAAACACACTTCCGCACCAAGAGATGTGTCACGTGCCTTAAACGACATGAATACAACCATATCACTTTCCTGGCCCAGCCACATATAATAGAGGATACGTTCTTTATACGCTGCAAGGTTAGGCTACGAAAGGCTCGAGGGTTAAGTGGGGCAATTTGGGAAGTTGGGTTATATGCAGGTCACGACATTAATATAAACTTCGCCACACATACCCATGCAGATATCCCCCTATATTACTTTGTTATTTTCTTCTATGTCTCTTACGCTCAAATCATAAGCAAGAATTCCAATATAGACTGTTTTTTTCCGGTACACTAACTTTCGACACTTTTGAGTCTCGCACGACCATCATTTCTGTGAAGTATAAAGGACACACGACAAGGTATTCAAACCAGCTGCTAATAATATCCTACATGACCTCCATTGGGACCGGCAGCGGCTCCCAGACTTGTATACTGCTCTTTTATGCGTTTTATGCAGGACCCAACTTTCCCCCATATGAATATTTTTAAAGCCTTTACATAATCAAATAAATCTCTAGGTGGTACTTACAGTATGCATTATTATTAAACGAGTTTTGAACGTGGGGGGCCGGACTTGTCAATGAAAACGTTATGTCCTGCACATAGCGCAAAGTAGATGTATAACAACATTTAGGTGCAAAAAAAGCGGAATTAGGCTTCGTAATCACGGAATTTTACTAAAAATAAACCAAAGCCTGTAGTTAATTAATTTAGGGCATTTTACTAGTCTGGGAGTGTGAAAAATGGTACAAATGTGCCACGGAGATGCCGAAAAATGGCAAAATTTAAAGATAGAAAGTCACAATGATAAGCACGAGAGACCCGTACAGCTTAGATTATTTGGGGGATGTTGATTGGTCCATAAACTCGGAAAGTTTATTCTTTTTGGACGTTCCTCAGCTAAACAAGCCCGTAAAGCTTGTAGATTGTATGCAGGACACGTAGCCAAGGTTTTTAGGTCTCGTACGATAGTAGGATTTGGTTATTACAGGGTATAGAGGCTGTGGTGTACAGATGTAAACGTTGGTGTACTGAGGTATTTGGTGGTGCACTGAGGTATTCGATGGTGTACTGATCTATGTACTGAGGCGTGGTTCATCACCCAAAACAAATGCTCGGGCGCAATTGATGGTCGCAATTGATGGACGTAATTAGTGGACGCGATTACTTAGTTTGGTTCGAGAGCTCGCGAGAAGCGCTGCATGATTTACGAGCTTAGGTGCAGGTACATGCATGACTTGATACCTATAAGCAGGTCTCGCATATGCATCCAATTTGCAACCACCATAACCACATCTTCAGCGATTCATGTTACGTCGGCAAAAGTAGGGGCATATCATATGGCTCAATATACAGGCTAGTTAAATGCAGGTCTCAAGAGGTTTCAGGATTCCCTTGGTAAGTTTTGCGATGTCCAGACTACTTGTGTAGGTTCTGTCAGATTTTAGCAGTACTGAACGATTTATATATAAGACGAGCAAAAAATTGTAGTCCCTAATGGCTGACCTTATATAAAAATATGTGATTGCGAAAGCAACGGCTGATCTCACTGTTTAGAGTATTTGGACCAAATATTTAAACTTCCATTTTTGGCCATTGTTTGAAGCGCAGGTTTGTGCGGGTGCGAGGCGCACTACATGCAGTCCGAATTCGCTTTATGCAGTACCTCGCGCACATTTCCTAGATGCAGTCTGTTGCTTATCGCGCACTCTGTCCATACTTTAAACCTCCAATTCAGTACTACACTCTTTTTCTACTTTTCCTTAACAATGTTCTTATCCCCATAATCCCCCCACGAATCGGCTCCTATCCCCAAAGAGCAGCTATGGGTGGGGTGTACAAGAGTCTGAGTCCACTATTTCAATACTCCTGTTCCCAGCACATCTGGCTTTCCACAACCATTTTTACAGCCATCAGACTTCACCATTTACCCGCCGACTTGATGAACGCCACCCAAATCCTCCTCTGGCTTTTTTTCCCCTTTTTAGCCAATGCTTTTTCTACGTGGGCCTTTTTCATCACCCACAATGGCCAGTTTTTGCCACTCACTTCGGCTCCTCATGATAAAGTCAAAGATGCCCGAGTGTTGGCCTATGACCGACCAGGTCACGTGGCCGAGTTCACCATGAAAGAAAAGTACGCTCTTTATGAACAAGGACCCAACCCCGTGTTTGTGGGCGTGTACAAATCCCAGTTTGGCTTCGGTCAGGATGTGCCCCCGTACCGGTGGAACTTGGACGTTCGGGACAGACTAGCCGTACGAGATGAAAAGTTCTTTTCGTGCAGGCTGCATGATACCGTTGGAAGAGTCATCGAAGTTGATGCTGGCGGACAGTGGGGATGCTTTGAGGTCAAGATTCATCTCTTGCCGTTTGATAGACAAACGTACTGGCCTGCATATGACGCCTACGTTCCTGAACTCCTCAAACAGAATTTGGCATTGACCGAGTTTGGCCGCTCGCCTAACTTCCCGTTTGTTTTTTTTGTCAATTGCCAGGGTTACCTTGTGCCGCTTGCCAGTGTTCCATTTGAAAATGACCCACGGAAAAGCATGCTCAGTTGGTGCACCCAGTATGTGGAACCCATTGAATTCACATACATCGATAATTTTGCTTTCACTGCACAGACATCCACGCCCGGGTACGTTGGGATCGAAGACCTGCTTCTTTCATTTGGCCTTACAATCCCCAGGACAAGATTGGTGTTGGACGAAAATATGAAGCTTCTAAATGCACAGTTCTCTTCATGCACCAAGGATTTCGGCTACATCGATGCCTTCCAAAACCACTACCGCTCTTGTTCTAGTGTGGACATTTACCTCTTGCCTTGGGATAGAGCTACTCAGGCTCCTATGCAGAATTGGAAAAATATGGCGGGCGAAGTGGCCCTGAAATATGCCCGGAACATGTGGGGTCAATATGCCGGCAACGAGAATAGGGTTATCCGATCATCCACTCCATGACCCCTCTGGAAAACAATGATTTATGGCAATACCAATTTTCAAGCCCACACATACTTAATTCAATCGTGGAACTTGTCTTTAGACTGCTGTTTCTTGAAAGCTGAAACTTTTGGGCTCGTTGATAATTGGGTTCTCCAAGGTATTGCATGATCGAAGAATATTCACAGGACCGGGAAATCAGAATTCGAGCATGCAGAAGCTATTGAATCAAATGGAACAAATGGATCAAATGAATCAAGTCTTTTCACAAAAAAACTCTTTTATCTGGAGCTCATGATATTGGAGAACTTGGGGAAATGTAAAGATTGGTTTATGGATGGATGAAACGTTTGCCGGTCCTACATATAGTAAGTTTACCTGTCGTGAGACTATTATGAATTTCTTGTCTTCACGTGCCTGTCCAGAACTGTACATTGTAGGCCCAAAATAATTATGAGTAGATTTCTCCACACTGGGGCTTACCTTTATTCTCTGAATACGTATTGGTTCGCACACGCCCGCGTTGTACACAGGAACTGAACCTTTTCATCAGAATGAAAAGCCAAATACAGAAATTTTGGGAAATCTACTAGTTAAGAATCATTTTAGATAGGATTGGCTATTGAAAAACACCACATACATACAAAAGGTTACTGTTTGGGAGCGTACAAAAGTCCTATTTCATAGACATTTGCATTAAAACCTGAAACTTTAGAAGCAGTAGAGGTTCAATGCCTTTTAATCGTTTAATTGGGAGAAGAACCCTTTTTTTGGTGAAATTCTGGAAGAATTACGTTACCTTGTAACGTTTTGGTTCGCGCACGACCACTATGTACCTAACCCCATTTTCTCCCTTTTCTGGCGTTTATGGATAAATTTTACAAAGCCATATGGAGGAAACGGTAGGTATAAAAAGATTGAATTAACCTACTCTTTTTTTTTAATTACAAACTGGTGCCGGTGGCTTTCGGAGTAGGCCGAGCACGTCACGTGACCTTGACTTATCGCTTTTAAACAGGAAATCTAAGCCTTACACGAAAATATTTAATTATATTATTGAATAAGTAATGTAAACGTTATGCTGAAATGTATGGGATTTTGAATGTTATCTCTACTTAAATGAAAAGTTTGGCTTTATATGCAGGACCACCTTAATTATCTAGCGAAGAATACTGGTTTAACACTCTACTTTATAAATATACATTACCGTTGGTTCTAAAGTCAAATATATGATTTCATCCCGAAGATTATTAAAATGAACGTAATGCTATTGTGGTTATATGCCGGACTCCGCCAAAAAGGCATTTTCTGGTGCCAATTAAGCCGCAATTTATTTGTGGATAAATTTATTGGCTCTACTCGGTACCGAAACGACTATTCAACCTCATAGTGCACGTAATGCCGTTTGAATTGTACGTAAAATTTAGGTCGTGCGCGACTCATAAAGCAGTAGTAGATCGAATCACTGCATCGGACTTCGAGTTCTTGGCCACTACACCTCCATCCCAGGCCAACGCAATGTTCAAATATGGGCCCTTTGCATATTCAGAAGTTTCAAGCGCTTGAATTATGAAAAGAACTTTCAGCAACGTTTCAGAGTGGTTTCAGAGACGTTTCAGAGTCGTTTCAGAGTGGTCTCAGAGACGTTTCAGAGTCGTTTCAGAGTCGTTTCAGAGTCGTTTCAGCGACATTCCGGCTCCAATTTGGCTCACTTCTTTCGTCTAACCCCCTATGGACTGTAAACGAGTACACCCAAAAAATATCGTTCTAGCTGTTACTGTGAATGAAGAGAAAAAGTGTGGGATTCTGTATATACCTAGATTATGCCTGTATATAAGACTGATGAACCTACATATAAGACCACTCACACCTGTATATAGTAATACATTACACCTGCACATTAGACGCGACGCGACTCATCAATTAACTCTTTTCGTCAAATGTCTTTCCCCCACCATGTCATACGAAAAACCCGAAATCTACAGTGCCCAGGTTCTCCCCGGCGAAGAGCCGCAGGACAGCTCCTTCAATGAAATCACCAAGGCTTTCCGCACCTTCATCCTCGAGTTCCGCCTCAACAACCTGTTCATCTACCGAGACCAGCTCCACGAAAACCTCCTTATCAAGAACTACTACCTCCGCGTCAACTCGGAGCACTTGATTGGCTTCAACGAGGAATTGAATAAGAAGTTGGCGGATCTGCCTTCGGAGATGGTCCCACTTTTTGAAAACGCCATTTCGGAAATCGCAAAGAGAATTGCTTACTTGTCCAATGAAGATGTTCCTCGGGACTTCCCGGGGTGCCAGTTAATCTTGTACTCGAACTCGCGGCCGATTTCCATCCGGAACTTGGATTCCGATCATATTTCCAAAATCGTTAGGGTTTCTGGAATCATCATTCTGAGCCTGGTATTGTCTTCAAGGGCCACCCTGGTGCTGTTATTGTGCAGGAACTGCAAGCACACGATGAAAATCAAGGTTGCTTCCGGGTTCGGCCCGCTTAATTTGCCCCAAAAGTGTCTTGCCAATCATAACTACGACGAGCAACACTCCCAGCAAAAATGCCCCCCGGATCCGTACGTGGTGGTGCACGATAAGTCCACGTTTATTGACCAGCAGATCTTGAAGTTGCAGGAAGCCCCCGATGCCGTTCCTGTGGGAGAAATGCCCCGCCATATCATCGTGCACGTGGACAGGTACTTGACCAATCAGGTGGTGCCGGGAACACGCGTGACGCTTGTGGGAACGTACTCGATTTACCAGCTGAAACAGCGGGCCAGTGCCAACGTCAATACGGTGGCCATCCGGAACCCGTACCTCAAGGTGTTGGGGATCCAGACCGAGGTTGATACCGCTGCGCTGGGCTTGACGTTTACCGAGGAAGAAGAAGAGGAGTTTATGCGGTTATCCCGGACCCCCAACCTTTACGAGGTGTTCTCGCGGTCGATAGCGCCTTCCATCTATGGAAACGACGACATTAAAAAGGCCATCACGTGTCTTCTCATGGGCGGCTCCAAGAAGATTCTTCCCGATGGCATGCGGCTCCGTGGAGACATTAATGTGCTTCTTTTGGGAGACCCGGGCACCGCCAAGTCGCAGTTGTTGAAGTTTGTGGAGAAAATCTCCCCGATTTCCGTGTACACTTCCGGAAAAGGTTCTTCCGCCGCTGGTTTGACGGCTTCCGTGCAGAGAGACCCCCAGACCAGAGATTTCTACTTGGAGGGAGGTGCCATGGTTTTGGCCGATGGAGGAGTGGTGTGTATCGATGAGTTTGATAAGATGAGAGATGAGGACCGGGTGGCCATCCACGAGGCCATGGAACAACAAACCATTTCCATTGCCAAGGCCGGAATCACCACTGTTTTGAACTCCCGGACATCGGTTCTTGCTGCTGCCAACCCGATCTTTGGACGCTACGATGACTTGAAAAGCCCGGGGGAAAATATCGATTTCCAAACCACCATTCTTTCCCGGTTCGATATGATCTTCATTGTTAAGGATGACCATAATGAAGCCCGCGATAAGTCCATCGCCCAGCACGTGATGAACATCCATACGGGCAACGGAGGCAGCCAGGCGGAAAATGCCGAGGGTGAAATCCCCATTGACGTGATGAAACGGTACATTCAATACGCCAAGGCTCGGTGTGCACCTCGGTTAAGTGCCGAGGCGCTGGAAAAACTCTCGTCCCACTTTGTGGCCATCCGGCGCCGGTTGCAGGTCAACGAGGCCGATATGAACGAGCGGTCGTCCATTCCAATCACGGTTCGGCAGTTGGAGGCCATTATCCGTATCGCCGAGTCGTTGGCCAAGTTGACGTTATCTGCAGTCGCCACGATGGATCACGTGGACGAGGCTATTCGGATCTTCACGGCCTCTACCATGAATGCCGTTGACCAGGGGATTCAAAGCGGCAGTTTGATGGCCCTGGGCAAGTTTGCCGAGGAAATCAAGGTGGTGGAACATGAGTTGAGACGGCGTTTACCCATTGGCTGGTCTACTGCATACAAAACCCTACGTCGGGAGTTGGTGGAATCGGGAAAGACGAGTCCCGAAGCCTTGGATAAGGCCTTGCACATTATGGAGCGTCACGAGGTTATTCGGTTCCGTCACCAGCGCCAGAACATTTACCGTATCGGTGTTTAGACAATTCAGACTAATAGGAAATATACATTTACAGAGCCACATTATTACCGATCCAGATTACAGATGAATAGTACAGATATTCATTTTTTTGTCTATGTGCAGGTCCATGACTTATGTGCAGGTCCGCTTGGGGTCGGTTTCCAGCGTTGCAGCAATAGCAACCAGTCCAGAATTAAGCAGGTGAGTCTTAATACTTTTCGCATAAAGTTATCAAAGTTCCATCCAATTTCAACCGGTGTGTGGCCAGAAAATTACCTTTCTAGTGAAAATGTTATATGCGCCTGCACATAGTCTGACCCTCTTATCTATACCGGATGGAAAAAAGTATGGGGCAGCCAATTTGGTTCAAAAAAAAAATACCATAAATGTCGATAAAAAGAGTTATGTTAAGCTTAACTTGCCTAAAGCCTCCCCAGAGTATTTAGAAATTGGATGGGGGTCCATTTTCGACCATGCATCTTATATACAGTCTCTTATATACAGTCTCATTCATATTTCATCGAATACACTTTACTCTGAATACACTATCCTTTGAGCCACTTTTTTTATACAGAAGTTACTATAATGTTCACCATACTGCTTATTATGCTATATACTAAACTGTAAGCCTATAGTGTGGTAAATTGTAGACCCGGGGCTCTTCTGCAGTACATGCAGTACGGAGACCGGAATTGAGCATGAGGAGAGGCCTACAATGGCATTCACGCAGTCAAATCCATTCCAAATTTACCATCGTAGAGTCCGGAATTGCGGCATTCCAATAAACTAGCCCCCACAAAATTCCAAGCAAAATTGGCCCGTTTGCGTTGGGCCTTTTTCTGCTGACGTTGCCTGGTGCACGGGTGCATGATCAATTTATTCCGAGGTTCGCACCCACCACCATAAACAGACCTTAAAAAAAACCCCTAATTCATCTATTCGTCACCAGTGAATCCATCACTGAACTATGTCCTTTGGTGGAATGGGAGAATTTCTGGAAAACCATAAAGAAGAGGTCGTTTCAGAACTTTTCCCTTGATTATATCCACCTTTTTCATATCGGCAATGAGGTCCGGTTCCTCGCGCCGTTATCTGCATGTCAGTTATGCAAAATGGTGTAGAACTTTAATAAAGTTCNATTACAATCTACTTCTTTATATCTTTATTTCTTATTATACCTCTTATTATTTATATCTATTACAATTATATATACATACTTATTACTCCTATTTATTATATTCTTTCACTGCACATATCAATAATTAGTTAGCATGATGTACATAAATTGCGCGGCGTCTTGTGCAGGCCGTCGCTGCTACTAAAGTGTGAATGAAGTATAATTGATGTATATAAAGTGGCCGTAAATTAGGGAGTGATTACTGTCAGATCAAAACAATATACGGCTAGGTACGATGACCGATTTGATCGGGAATTGTTTCGAAGCCGTAGAAAAAGAACAAGGTCTCTAGGCCATTGTTCGTCACCAGTGAATCCATCACTGCCTTGAATCCATCACTGCCTTAAATCCATCACTGCCTTAAATCCATCACTGCCTTAAATCCATCACTGCCTTAAATCCATCACTGCCTTAAATCCATCACTGCCTTAAATCCATCACTGCGCTTTGTCCTATGGTGGAATGGGCGAATTTCTGGAAAACCATAAAGAAAAGGTCTTTTCAGAACTTTCCCCTTGATTATATTCACCTTTTTCATATTGGCAATGAGGTCCGGTTCCTCGCGCCGTTATCTGCATGTCAGTTATGCAAAATGGTGTAGAACTTTAATAAAGTTCAAATGGTTCGCCATTGTTGGTTTGAGTGTGCAATCGCGCACGTGATTTGGCGACTTATTGAGATCTCCCAACCTCTCTGTTAAACTAACTCCTCTGTTGAACTATCCCCTCTGTTGAACTAACCCCGCTGTTGAACTAACCCCTCTGTGGAACTAACCCCTCTGTTGAACTAGCCCCTCTGTTGAACTTAAACCCCTGGTCCCTGGTTCAAGTTCAACAGAATATGCCGTTGGAAATGCTTATGCGGATCTTGTTCGTTTGGCAAGTACTATGATTTTGTTTGGGTTTTGTTGACCCCCGACGGCCCTCGAAGGAGGCGGATTCGGGTCCAATCCCGTTAACTGAAGATCCCGCCTTGACTGAAGATCCCGCCTTGACTGAAGATCCCGCCTTGACTGAAGATCCCGCCGTGACTGAAGATCCCGCCTTGACTGAAGATTTGGCTCGGAGAACGTCGCTTGTTTTAAGCCGTCTATCGACGACGGTACTGATTCAGAGCAAAAATGAATTGTACCGACGGAGCCACTTGTTTGATTTTGTTTGGATTAAGTCCTTAATTTGTGGACACAGTCCTTTTTTAGTGGCCTTGGTGCGCTTTCCGGAGTTTTCAACCGAGGCTGATTCGTGGTTGATACCTCTATTAGCAACCTGACTTGAAGAAAACTCTGTTGATCATGCCTTCATTTCTCTTAATATTTGAATGTTCTTTTATTTGAATGTTCTTATTATTTGAATGTTCTTATTATTTGAATGTAAGACCTTAGAAATCTAGCTGTGTACCTTTATCGTTAAGTTTAAGGAATTGAGCATATTTAGTGTTAGTCCTCTTGAATTTAAGGATTTGGACAATTCCATGATTAAGCTTGTGTCCAGACTATTCAATCGGCAGTCCCTCATGTCAACCATCCCTCACACTCCTATACCATGGTTGGAGTATATGACAGTGACTTTGCCATGTTATCAGCATATTCTCATGGAAAAAAAGGGAAGGAAGAAGGAAGAAGGGAAAAAGGAAATACTTAAAAGTGTGGAAGGTATTCTGTGGGGATCGCGGTCTTTTATATTCTTTTGGAATCGCAGCCAATGCGCGCGCATGTCGCCACCCGATATGCACCTTGGGAAAAACCCCCGCACGAAATTGCAACCAACGCAATATATAAATGCGGGAGTCCCCCCTCATCCCCCCTTACTTTTTCTACCACTCTCTTTATCATTATTTACACCACCCACCACACATTTCGCTACAGTGTCTCATATTTCGCTACAGTGTCTCATACACTACATAGTGTACCGTCGGTGTGTCTTCAGTGATTGTGGGTTTACAAGGATTGACTTTTATGGATGATTGAGTATTCTTTAGTGGTAGTCCTTTTGAACTAAGAAATCTATTCCCGTTTAACACCACAAAACATATTTAACAGAATTCAATCTCATAAAGAAAGGAAAAGACTATTGAATTTGGGGAAGACTATTGAACTTTGCGGAAGACATTGACCTTTGTGGTGACGTCGGATAGGTTGAGGTTTGGATCGATTATGTGGACACGCTCCTATGCCTAAGGATCAATGATTCCGTGGGGGCACTGGATGTCGCGAAAAGCATCGTCGGTTTTGACCGATATCTATTCGGGTGAGGCTGTTTACTGGCCCAGTGAAGTTTTCTCCGCCAAAATGGTTTGTATTGAACTATCAGTAACTAGTTTAGTTACTAGGTAGTTAATCGACGAAGCTTCAAAAAAAAAAAAAAACCTCTCGTTGTTCTCTATCAACTTTAACAAATCTTCCAGTTTGGTGACTATGTCAGTCTTCGGGTGTACTGGTTTATCTTCGGGGGTGCTGGTTTATCTCGGGAGTACTGGTTTATCTCTAAACAAATACTAGGGCTATTTTAAGGAATAGCTTTCTCTGCTTGAACTAAACTGATACTCGTTGCTAATATTCTGACATAACAGGGTTGGGAGTTAACCATGTTCTGGGATGTTCAAAAAACACAGAGTTAGTTTTGTTGTATATTCGAGTACTCCAACACACCTTAGAGGAATCTCTGGGGATTAATGTAATCAGGCGAGTTTGTTACCTCTTTTTGTCCGATGTGGAAATGGATGATATAGAAAGGTGGCCTGTATGCAGGTCATGCAGCAGGTCATGTGGACTGTATGCAGGTTGTGCAGCAGTGCACGAGAAAAGATTAGTTGCCTGGACACACACAGACAATTACTAGTTGATATTTGGTATAGCGTATATTAACCATAGCCACTCTGCAATTACCAAAATAGGCGTGGTTGCGATTGCTGGAACCCGAAAAAGAGACCCCAAGCAGACCTGCACATGGACATTGTACTGCAGACAATCCACCTGAACCAATACAGTTTAAAGATAAACAACCATTTCTTGAATTGTTTCAGTAATGAAATAGCCCTACCACTTTATCCCAATTCTTATAGTGGGGTCGGTTTTAATTGGGGATTGGAGTTTATACCGTGCACGGGCTCGTAACCATAAGGCGTGCGGTGCACATATTCTCACCCACTGAATTTGGCACTTTATCACCAAACATCCACGTACCATTCCACCACCATAAGCCACCAGGCCCGTAAATCTTCCAATCTACTAATCCAAATACTTTAAATCACCTGAACGTCTTCAAAAAATCTTTCGGGAAACTCTTGGTGGAAAAACTGCCTCCCCACTCTCCATGCCTGCATACACGCGCACCACCTCAAGTTTTTCATCTCCACCTAAACAACCACCATGGCTGAATTCCTCAAGTACGTCACACCACACCCTAAAGAGACCCCCCGGTTTGGAACCTCTAGTGGGTTCTAGAACCCTTCTTTCTATTCCTGTATACTAACATCAGACCCAAACACTCAAACCCAAGGGGTATCCCACAAGCTCCCTTCATAGAGCGCGTGGAGGAAATCATCAAAAATCCCGACAAGGAGTTCGAAAGCACGCTATCTGCATTCCAGGACCGCTTGCAGCAGTACAAGTACATGGAGGTTTCGAAAAAACAGCAATTGGCGGATTTGAACGTGAAAATCCCCGACATCGAGAAGAACCTCAGTGTGATCCGGCATATTAACGCCACCAAGGAGTCTGGCCAGAGTCAAATTGAAGCCAATTATGAACTAGACTCTACGCTTTATACCAAGGCGGAAATTGACGTGGCTTCTTTGGATTCCGTGGCTTTATGGCTTGGTGCTGACGTCATGTTGGAGTATCCCATGGATGAGGCCGTGCAGCTTTTGCAGCTGAGGTTGGAAAATAATAGGCTGCTGTTGGAGGTTGTGGAGGAAGATTTGGATTTCTTGAGGCAGAACATTACTACCATGGAGGTCAATACGGCCCGGTTGTATAATTGGGATGTTGAACGGAGGAAAAAGTTGAGAGAAGCTGCCTGAGTCAAGTGACTTGTTTTATTGGCTTGTCTATGGCTCGTCTTATTGTCTAATCCGGTCTTTCCCCGGTCTTTTCCGGTCTTTCTCCGGTGTTTTTCGGTCTTTTCCGGTACTTCACAGTCTCGTCCGGTTTTTCTGGTGTTCCTCATCTATGACTTATGGTCTTGTCAATTATGGCCGGTTGAATGGCCAATGGCTTTCTGGATGTGATCATGTATTGGATGGCACGTGACTGGCTCGATGAGTCTTGTGGAACCCTAATGTCTTCAATAGTACTAGGATTGATTTAATAGATTCAAAGTGTATATAGAAGATGATATTTGTAGAATTAAAAAAACGATTTAGGCTAAACTGGTTGAGTTGATATTTTGATTACGTAATCCGTTCGGAAAAAGCGATTTTTCTTGCTGGTGATTATGTCAATTTAATAGCGACACCCATATATTCACCGGAGACAATTTATTGAATATCTCCTTTAAAATTGATTTGTTTCAACCAACGTTTGCCGTAGAAAAGTGTAGTAGTGGAAAAGCCCCTCGGAACTCGAGGCCGCGGCCGGAACTGCTTGGCTCGTGCACGCTAAATGAGCACAGACTGTGATTTTCTCACTTTTAAAATATCCATTGCGCTCTCCGGAATTGCAGCATTTCGATCAACTAATTTTTTTCAAAAGAACCCGATGGAAAAGGGTCTTTGTGATGGGCCTTTTTCTGCTGAGGTAGCGCGGTGTACGGGTGTTGCCTCGCCTATCCTAAGCCCAATTCCGAGGTTGGCACCCATACCACCAATGTAATATTCCTTACTATTATCTAAACACTTTCTTATATATGAAACAGATTCAAAATTACTAGGAAATCCAGTTTCTGTGGGATAAGCGAAATACATGTTTTCCTGCATATAAGTATTCGACACAACTATCGAAATCCACGGGGAAAAAGAGGCTGGAATTCCCAAAAATGCCAAAATCTATTCTCTACTTTTATGCATTACCATAGTTTTGGCAGTACTTCTGATCGTGTGACACTGGTTTTTTTCAACTCAACTGCACAGTCTGTTCATGGGACTGCATATAAGCAGGGGCAGGTGGAACAGTTGAATCTTGCCTACAGTGCACTTCTATCTGTCCAATTTTGTCCGATCTTGTCTAATTCTGTCTAATCTTGTCTAATTCTGTCTAATCTTGTCCAATTTTGTCTGATTTTGTCTATTATTCTATTCCTGTCTATTCTGTCTAATTCTGTCTAATCCAATTTGAATACACTCAGATTTCTTGTAGTGTTAATTACGAGAATCCAGAAAAGAAAGGACTAATGATCACCGAAGGCCATACTCATTAGAGTTATTAGAGAAGAACTAGAAACGTGGTTTGTCTTGTTGACCGTGGAAATCATGAGAGTCTTCTACGTACTGCATATGGACGGAGATGAGAATCGTTCTGACATATTTACGGAAAAATAACGCTAGACTGTCCATGATACTTCAGAGACAGTTTTTTGAATTCTTGTTAATGTGAACTACCAAGATCACCTTTAATTGAGCTTGAATTTCCGTGGTTAAATGGTACGCTACACCGAAGGGGGTTACCTGCAGGATGCCCTCTATGTGCAGGTCCGCTGGGGGTCTCTATTTCAGTCCCCAGTAATCGCAACCTGATCAAATTCAGGAATTATTGCCTTTCAAATGTAACCAAGAAATAAGTCAAGTCTTAGCCAATTGCACCACGTATGTGCCAAGAACAATCCGCTTATTTCGGGCACTGCTGTATGCACCTGCATGTAGTCCATAACTTCCAATCTATATGCACTCTCAATCTCTATCTGCAGAAATCAGCTCAAGTTATACTAACGCGCAACACCATACAAACCAGACTCTTCTATACACTTCCCTCGCCTTCTATACACTTCCCTCGCCTTCTATACACTACCCTTGTCTTCTATACACTTCCCTAGTTCTCTATAAACTCTTCTATACACTGTGGTCTTTCGTGCACTGTAATCTCTCGTGCACTGTAATCTCTCGTGCATACTGGATGATTTTTTGGATTTTGATGGTGCGCATTTTTTGCTGCGAAATGTTGCAGTGCGAAAAACTGCAAACGATTCTCATGAGCAGAAATAGAAAGAAATCGCTTACTCTTTCCCTTCTTAATCTTTAAGCGTTTTTAAATGTTTTTTTCCGTTCACCTTCACCATCAACGCCAAGGTGTCAGAGGAGCAAGTCCTCGAGGCCTTGAAGCTGATGTGGGGGGCCGACGCACCAGACTTTGTATTGCATAGCCAGAGTTGTATTGGGCTTACGCAAGGCCTTGAGTTCCAGGGCATGATGGCGCCGGGGGCCGACTATGCGCCGGACGTCAAGAAGATAGTTGACTTTCTGCACGTTGAAGGTGCACCGTCACATGACGTTTTGCACGCAGTGTTACAAGGCGGACCATACGCGTCACCAGTGTAAGGACGCCAAGTGCTCGCGGTGTGGCGAGAAGGGGCACTGGGTGCAAGCGTGTCCACGAAATAAGGCCAAGCGGCCGCGGCCGATGGAGTATGGCAATCCGCAGCCTGAATGGACCCAGGTGGGGTCGACTCACCCAAAGGTTCCTGCTCAGGCTGCCGCTCAGGCTGTCCCTCTGGTCCAGCCTCTGGTTTCAGCAAATCCGTTTGCTGCGCTTAGCAATGAGGACCCTGAGCCTCTGAATGATCCGGAGATTACGCTCCCTCCTTCTACACCTCGCGCGCCGGCCGAGCCTGAATTGTCGGACGAAGAGTTCGTTGAGTCGCTCCCACCTACCAAGACTAAGCCATCCAAGAGGCCAGTGGTTGCTGCCCCAAAGGTTACGACCACATCTGGCTCCAAGGCCATTGTTCGCACTACAGTGCTTAGCCCCGCCGAACGTTCGGCATTCATTGATTCACATCGTCAAGCTCTTAAGAAGAGCCATAGAGATTCGGAGAATTGGGAGCACAAGAGTGTTGGTGGACGCACGCGCAGCCATCGACCGNGTCAAGCTCTTAAGAAGAGCCATAGAGATTCGGAGAATTGGGAGCACAAGAGTGTTGGTGGACGCACGCGCAGCCATCGACCGGATCCCGATAATCCCATTGAGGTGGCATCTGACCCGG
>NKZZ01001344.1:0-13532 GCA_002370815.1 Metschnikowia hamakuensis
GTTTCCGCCCTGAGCTGGTGAATTGTTTTCCTGAGGAGCAGGAGCAGGAGCAGGTTTTGCAGAAGCAGAGGTAGTCGGAGCATTTTCCGGTCTTGCAGAAGCAGAGATAGTTGGAGCAGTTTCTGGACCTGTAGAAGCAGAGATAGTCGGAGAAACCTCTGAGCTTACATGGTTAGTGCCAGGACTAACAGGGCCATCAGAACTTGCAACTTCCGGTCCTTTAGAAACAGATGCTTCATTCGACATCATGGTTTTTGGCGAACTTGAAGCCAAGGCTGGTGAAGCTGGGTCACTGGCCACAGAAAGGTTTTCAGAAGTTACCCTCAGGGCAACAAAGACCAGGGAAGATGAGCCCGTTGGGGAGGGATCCAATGAAATTGAAGTTTCAGGATTCAAACTGGTTGGGGAGGAATCCAATGAAATTGATGCTTCAGGATTCAAACTGGTTGAAGAGGAATCCAATGAAATTGAAGCTTCAGGATTCAAATTGGTTGAAGAGGAATCCGAAGTAATTGAAGCTTGGCGAATCAAGCTTGTTGGAGAAGAACCAAATGGAATAGAAGCCGCCGGAATGGTCACCTGTGCACTAACTGTCAATGAAGCTCTCGTTGAATCAATAGTGGAGGAAACATCAGACGGAAGTGTGCGTGCTGAAGATACAATGAACGAAGAGTTCCAGCCACCACTAAAGTATGGTCTCGACGAGAAAGGAGAGTCGCTGGAGGTGGAAATGGCACTGGATTGCGGAACCTGCACCACCACAGTGTTGTTTTCACCCGATTTTCCGGTGATTGTGGCGGTGGTAGTATAGATGCCTGTCCAGAAAGATGTGACCGTAACAGTGGGTGTTGGAATGTCGACAAACACGGTGTATGATCCGTCACTGCCCGCAGTGGTGCTCAGCGGTTCCGAGCCATCATAGGTCCGAGTGATTGTGACGTAACTTTCAGGAACAACCACAATTACGGTGTTGTTTTCACCAGGACCTCCGGTAATTGTGGAAGTGGTGGTGAAGGAGCCAGTCCAGAAAGACGTGATGGTGTTTGTTGGAGTTGGGACGTCCACAAACACAGTATCGGTACCATCTCCAGTGATGGTTGAAGTGGTGGTGATGGAACCTTCAGTTCTTGTCTTTGTGATGACAGATCTTGGCATCTTGATGATCACAGTATTATTCTCTCCAGGGCCTCCAGTTATTGTGCTGGTTTCAGTAGAAGAGCCCGTCCAATAGGTGGTTATGGTGTTTGTTGGAGTGGGCATATGAACAATCACAGTATTAGTACCATTTCCAATAATAGTAGTAGTTGATATTTCCGAGCCTCCATCAGTCACAGTTGAAACAACGGTAGACTTTGGAATCTCAACAATAACTGTATTCAATTCACCAAGTTCCCCAGTAATGGTGGTCGTGGTCGTGTAATCACCAGTCCAAAAGGTTGTTCTAGTTCTTGTAGGAGTAGGCACTTCCACAATGACAGTATTTGTTCCGTTGCCGGTAACTGTGGTTGTAGCTGCTATTGATCCCCCATAAGTACTAGTCAAAGTGGTGGTGGACTTTGGTATCTCCACTATAACAGTATTAGATTCTCCCGACCCTCCAGTAATTGTGGTGCTGGTGGTGTAATCTCCTGTCCAAAAAGTCGTAACTGTCGAAGTAGGCGTAGGAACTACAACCACCACTGTATTCGTCTCCTCTCCTGTCATAGTTGTGGTGCTAGTCACAGATCCTCCATTGGTTCTTGTTAAAGTGGTGGTAAACTTTGGAATGCCCACTATAATCGTGTTTGTCTCCCCGGAATTTCCAGTGACTGTATATGAAGTGGTGGAGTTTCCAGTCCAGTAAGTAGTGAGGGTCTCGGTAGGAGTAGGAACCATCACGAACACAACATTGGTACCTTCTCCAATGCTTGTGCTGGTGGTGGTGACTGAGCCACTGTAGGTTCTGGTTACGACTTCCACAGTCTTTGGGATCTCTACTATCACCATGTTGTTCTCGCCTGCTGCCCCGGTAATCGTAGTACTGGTTGTGTAATCGCCAGTCCAGAAAGAGGTCACCATATCAGTTGGAGTGGGGACTTCCACTACCACAGTGTTGGTTCCATTTCCAATAACGGTAGTTGTAGTTGTTATGGATCCTCCATAAGTACTAGTCAATGTGGTGGTCGACTTTGGAATCTCCACTATCACCATGTTGTTCTCGCCTGCTGCCCCGGTAATCGTAGTACTGGTTGTGTAATCGCCAGTCCAGAAGGAGGTCACCGTATTAGTTGGAGTGGGGACTTCAACTACCACAGTGTTGGTGAGATCTCCTGTTCCTGTGGTTGTGGTAGCATAAGAACTTCCCCAAGTATTCGTTATGGTGGTGGTAGACTTTGGGATTTGAACTATCACCGTATTAGTTTGACCTGGTTCCCCCGTAGCAGTAGTGGAGGTTGTGAATGAACCTGTCCACACCGAAGTGATTGTAGTAGTGGGGGTAGGCACATTGACCACCACAGTATCGGTGGAATCTCCCGTTCCAGTTGTAGTCGTAGCATAAGAGTTTCCCCAGGTATTGGTCACCGTGGTAGTCACCTTTGGAATCTGAACAATCACAGTGTTAGACTGTCCCGGACCACCAGTAGCAGTGGTAGTCGAAACAAAGGTCCCAGTCCACACAGAGGTGATTGTGGTGGTGGGAGTAGGCACATTTACCACCACTGTATTTGTTGATGCACCTATACCCGTAGTAGTAGTGGCATAAGAGCTACCCCAAGTATTAGTAATGGTAATAGTAGGCTTTGGGATCTGTACAATAACCGTATTAGATTGACCCGGACCTCCAGTAATAGTGTTTTGAGTAGTAAACGAGCCCGTCCAAGTGGAAGTCACTGTAGTCGTAGGCGTGGGAACATTCACAATCACCGTGTTAGTCATAGTTCCCGTAGCTGTAGACGTCGAAGCAAAAGAGTTCTGCCATGTAGTAGTGAGGGTGGTAGTAGCTTTGGGTAACTCCACAATCACAGTCTGCAACAGTGTTCCAGGCCCGGTGGTGGTATAAGTTCCAGGCTGGTCCCAGTATGATGTCACTGTCGTGTAACACATTCCGCTGCTGCCAGCAAAAGTCACCTGATACACCGACGAGGCTATGTCACTATGAACCACACCATCAGGCGAGGTGAACGAAGTACGTTGTGCCGACAGCTGCCGCCAGTTGAATGTGATGATTTGTATCGGGTAGTAGGTACCTGCCGTCAAAGGAAATGTTTGCGCTGTGGCGCCCGTGGCCAATACCCCGGCCCTGGCAGAAACACGGTTAATGGACACTTCTTGGGTGACACTATAACTGGCATTGTTGCAACAGTAGCTCGACGCGGCTCCAAGACTCAAGATACCTCCCTCGTCCGACAGATAGGTGAACAGATACATTCCGTCTTGCAGCGCGTAGAAGTACCCGCTCAACACCATAGTGTAGTTGGTCACGGTAATGGTTTGAGAGTAGACTTTTCCCACGACGGGAATAGATTGATCTATGTTGACGGTCGTTTGGAAGTTCATGGCCGTGATCCCTGATACAGAGCCCACATATCCCTGGGACTTGAAGCCCTGTTTGAAGTAATTGGGGTCTGACCAGGGGAGTAAGCTTAGAAGTGGAAGCCGCCAAAAATCGGCCTTGAATCCGGGCTGCGTCAGAGACACCGCGGTATTTTGGCACCCTTCTGCATCAGCAGCCTGCACTAAGAAAGGCAAAAGCCACCATGTGAAAAAGTGAAGCATTGGGCTAGGAAATTTTGGCTTTTCGTTCGTAAAGCCAAAACGGTCAGTTTAAATGGCCAATCTGCCCGGCTCGCTTACAAAGACAATCTGCTTTTCTCGAGCTTCCCTTCTCGCTGCACTTGTGCGTTTAACGCAAAAGCCGCCATGCCTAAATGCAAAAAGAAGCAGCCTATTGCATGAGACCTACCGTAAAACTCGTAATCGGCTCACTATGAATCTTGCCTGTAAAAGGGCTAAACGAATCCATATATCAATGTTGTGGTTAAGCAGATACATTCCTTCTTCGATAGACCCTGACCATAGGAGTCCATAAGAAGTATTTCTAACAGTTTAAGTATTTAAACTGTTTTGAAAGATATCTTCTATCATGCTCATCGTCCTCGTCGTATTTCAACAGGTCCGTTTGGGGGCTTTGCCTCTGCCGTTTATGGTATTCCTGCGTCTGCTCGAGCAGCAGCGATTCCACTTGACTGTTATCGCGCTTACCCGCAGGCGATGACGGGTTGGACCCGCATTATTAGCTTGCACTAAATATTTCGATGCATGTGTCCATTAGTTTCACCTTTTTTATTTCCTTTGTCCCGTATTATTTTTACCGATACTGTAATTTCCTAAAATCCTAAATTCTTTGTTGACCATTCAGATTCTATCTTAGTCCCATATATATGACGGTTGTCCTGCATCTTCTCCAAGCACTGAATCTCGGCCAAGATGCGTCGATAAATTGCACTGTTCGATTGGTCGCGACGCATGCGACATGTGTCAGTTGTCGATTGGGTGAGACGCATGCAAGTTACTTAAGAGTACATGAACTGCACTGCAAGCCAGGAAAGGTTTCGTCGGACAATAAGTAAGAGTACACCCATTAAAAGACAAAATTCTCGACAATTCAGGGCCAGTGAAAATTTCTATTCGAGGACTCATATCTAAATTCCAACACTAAACATTTGAACCTACGTTATATAACTGTTGAGTACCGAGACTCAGACTCGAAGCTTGCCGTAATTGCGATTCAGTGTGTTTCGTTTCGGTAAAAGATACTTCTGCTTTCATGTACATAGTTGCGCAAGCTTTCCAGACTTACACTGCACCCACAGCCTCCCCCAGGCGTACATGACCTGGAAATTTTCTCAAAAAGGTAGGATAATGGATTTCTTTATCTCTAGTAGATTGAATGACTTAAAGCTTGAGCTGGACTGGCTTGCGAGTATCTCCGATGTTCGACGCTTGTTTCGTATTCGCGCGGAAACTTGTGCTTGCTCTCATGCGACCCTTAAAAATCACCTCACTCATGCTTCACTGGGCTACGAACCTTTACAGGGAAAATTCTTCAGCTTTCGTCAAACAGTTCATTAAAGAAGGTAAACACATCGCAAATTGTCTGGGAGTTCATATAGGTCTAAGAAATTATTAAATGCTTGAGTGCCATACGCACTTCCCTTTACAGTCCATCCTGCGAAGCTATAACACCAGAGCCAAGTCTTATCAAACCAACATCAAAAGAATTTCAGACTCCTAGAAACTCTAAGGGGACGCATCAGTGCCAAGATTTTTATAAAGTTTATCAAAAAGTATTTCGTCTAGGTCAGTTCTCGGTGATCAAGCCTGTATGTGCCCCTACCATATGTGACTTGGGGCTGTGCGCTTACGCACGTGTAGTTCTCTCATAGTGAGATTATTCAGAACTTTTTTCTTAGTTCACCATATGCAGTCAAGACCTTTGTTACTGAAGCATTCAATTAGTGGTTTCCGATGTAGATGCAGGGAAAGAAATCTACCCCATATTAAAAGATCTTGTGGCTAACCCAACAACATACATCAGCCCCATAAGCAGTCTCTGCATATTGTACTAGCTTAGGAGCCACCCTTTTATTGTTCCATTTTTGTTAATCCTTTTACCTTCGAATCCAGCCCATCATCAATAGTATAGGCGGTTTGATTGAGGTTGAATTAGTCGATTGGATGATTAAGGAGAATTGACTGAAACATAAAATCAGGTAAAAGCAAATAAATAAAAAAAAAGACTGACCAAGAAGAATTTCACTCTAATTTAGGGGCGGAAAATGAAAGTGAGGAAAAACAATTTACCGAGGTTGACCATATTGCTGTGGGGCGCGAGATTTGGCTGCGAAACCAACGGGTCAAGGTTATGTGCACACCACATCTTTGAGGATCGTTTGAGTGCGCAAGGGAACAAATGCGGGCCGCAATGACATCATCAAAACGACTAATGAAAATTACCATACTTCTCCCACACTAGACCCACAATATCCTTATAGTGAACAATATGCCCTATGAGATTTTCATGGAATTGGGGTACTGATGTTTTATGGAGACTATGAGTTATCGCCTCCTCAGAGGTCATGTACGCGCATAGATCTTGTATGTATATAGGTGTGCATATAAGAGATTCTTTTTTTGGAGATTTTTCAGGAATCTAGGGTGCGTCAGATCGATGACGTCTGGCGTACTGCATACACTTGGCGCATCACTAGATTGACGTCAACAAAAGAACTCAGCAAAAATCTACAGAGTTCTCACAAAAATTTCTGGGCCCCACATAACAAAACAATGATAACAACATATAACCGGTGTGTATGTTTATTCCGCCTACGAAAAATTGACCAGTCATAAATCTCAAGAGTGTTTCCCACAACTGTCATGTCTATGATATTTTGTTTGCTGACGGTTGAGCGTTGCTTGTAGAACATATTGATGTGTGGATACCAAGGCCATCGACTTGCCTGTGGGGCGCACTGAGACGGTCAACACATATTTTGGTGGAGGCCCAGATCACGGAAGTGCGGTTGGTCGTGCGTATTATAGGCCATTTGGCCGAGTCCTTTGAGAAAAAAACTGGTGTGTTCCCGGGCATGTTTATGATCTGAAAGTTTCTACTGTTCACACCGGAAGAACCAGACAATGTGCACGACGATTCGTTCAAGAACTATGGCCTCGAAACCAGATAAACGGATTTGACTTCAACAAGAAATTGGAAGCAACCAGGACTTAATATCTGGTCCGTCTCAAAGACTTGAAGGTGTTGAAGAGAAGATGTTATAGTGTACAGGTCTATTCTGTGGATTCCTGTAGAACCATCGAGATGGTGCTGTTACATAGTATAGTGGACCATTGCAATATCAATTGGATATAAATATTCAGGATAGTCGAGCCAGCCAGAGGTACGGATCCAGCAGGTTTAGGTCTAAGGCGGGATGGACATCTTTGGTGAATAAAGGCCGTTGTGCTGATCAGAGAGCTTTTCAGGCGTACATGAGAAGCTTGAGTTTGGTATAAGGGTAGGAATTTTCACTGCGTCATCAACATTGCCAAACTTTCCAGAACCTGAGTATGAGTGAATGTACATTTACCGAATGATCATTGAGGTGATGTGCAGAATAGAAAATGCTTTCCAGATGAAGGTGTGTGATTGATCAAAAATGACTAATCGAAACAATACTATACTTCTAGCTCATCATAGGATTTTTCCATGTCTTTGCTGAATTGCAAATTCACCACCTGATAAGATGATGGTGTTACTTGTGATAAAGTTGATTGACCATTACGTGCATTCTCCATGTGCATATGTGCAAATAATGCCATGCTTCATGTTGTAAGTGGAGCGCTTTGCGAATATAAAAGGCGCCTCTCCCCCTTATCCAAAAAATATATGAAGTCAAATTCCGAACCTTACACAAGATTTTTCTTGAATACCTAAAATAAAGTTTCGTTTGCTCAAGCTCTAGTGATAACAATGATTCATGGACTTGCACTTAAGACTACATGACCTATGTTTATATAAAGGAAACCCACGTGAGATGTTTAAGTATGCTCTTGGTCATGCCACAGGAAAACAACCACCATAGCATTTTATATATATGGACAGTCTCCGACTGGATTTATCTCATGGGACAATAGAGATGGAACTATATTTTAGACAAGAGGACAATCACATTAATTTCATGACAATTAGGTATGGAATAAACTTTTAATAATACAGCTTGGGTCTGCAGCAAGGTTATATACATTCAACAAAAGGGCTCGTATTTTTCTAGCTATTGTTGTCCACTGCACAAAGTATTTTTTTTTGGTAACAATACATATTTTTTGTTGATCCTATAAAGCAGTAAATCGTCCCCATTTCGTGAAACATCAGTAATCAGCATGAAATTTATCCAGTTAACATTCACTTCTTTTGTTGTCGCAACTGTGTGGGCAAATCCAGATTTACCATTGTTTTTTTTTGCAAAAGTTAATGGTACATTGGAACCTCTCTTTGCCACGTCGCATAAACTAACAACTGGGGTATTTCAAAACTTGGCTCATGGAGCACCAAAATATCGAGTGCCTATTCAATTTTATTTAAAAGGTGATTATGCTTATACTGATTTTACATGTACCCCAGGATATGTGGGGTTTCACAATATGTTTTTTGCCTTTTCCCCCCATGTCGAGCCCAGCCGGTTACATTTGGATAGTGACATGAGGGTTCATAGTAGTCTCTTTTACTCATGCGACTTTCTTTTAGGTGAATTTCGCTCCATTTTGACTACACCAGCTTTCACCAATTGCTTCGAGGTAGAGGTTTATCTCTTGGCTTACGATCGATTTGCTAAATCGGCAGTGAAAGCTATACCTCCCAAATCAACTATGGCCTTCTTCGCTAAGGTAAATGATACTTTGGAACCGCTTTCCGGTTTGCATCTTGGGGGGCAGTTTGGAGATTTTAGCTTGTTTATTTATGGAGACCCAAGTGCCACCCCTGTGAAGCTCTCTGTGGCAAATAATATTGCGTATGCTACAAAGTCACCCCATCTGGGAACCGTAGGGTTTTACGGCAAGGAATTGGTGTACGGGCCACGAATCCCCTCTACGACCTTACAATTGAATAGTAAATGGCGGATTCTTCATGGTCCTTTCTTCTCGTGTGACCTCAGTGATTTCGTGGATGGCCCAGTGCGTGGCATTTTACACACACTCACTTCTGCATTTCGTCCCCTTTGTTTCGAGGTGGAAATCTACCTCTTGAATTACGACCACAATACTAAGGCAGTAATGAAACTTGTGCCTGAGACTGAAAACAATAAAAGGCATTTACCCACCTCTGATGGAAACAATGGCGTTGAGGAACATGATGACAAGCACAATACCACTTCTGTATTGCATGACATGCCATTGGTCTTCTTCGCAAAAGTCAATGGTGTCTTGGTGCCACTCTTCGGCTATACTGTTCAAGAATTCAGAAAGAGCTACAGTGTGTTGTCTTACGGAGACCCACGAGCCACGCCTGCCGAGTTCACCTTACAAGACCGCAAGGCAGTCTATTCAGACTCATCCACCTGGGGAAACGCGGGCTTCTCCGATGGACATTTTGTTTTCGGCCCAACTGTGAAGGAGGAAGAACTAGTTCTTTCTCCCAAAGGGAGGGTTTCAAACTATCGATTTCACACATGCGTGAGCTACCATGAGGTGTTGCGGTGGATTTCCTATAGTGTTGAGCCTATTAGAGATTGCCCGGAGGTGGAAATCTACCTCTTACCTTACGACAGCTCAATTGGGCCTGCTACAGGCATCTCATAAAACTATGGCTAACAGAAATTATCTTGATTTCGGTTCATTTTAACTAAGTGGATCCAAAAAGTATGCTATGACTACTCACCATCCCCTTCTGATTGGTTAGTAGTTTTAACCCATAGCCAATAACACATTTTGTTGTGACATTAAATCAAGACTGTTGTATTGAGAGAAAGAGTTTTCAGAGTAAGTTAAAAAAAAATTCGGTTGGTGGTTAAAAGATAGTTTGCACAAGATTCACATTTTTACGCAGACTGAGCAGGTTGCGAAATCTTGTTTAGCCAAAATTAAAAGAGTAAAATATGAGTGCAAAAATCAGGATTTATAGAAATTGCCATTTGAAGAAGATCATACTATTTCTGATTAAGTCCCAAAACCACTGTAGTAAGATTTTGCAGTTTCACAAAGGAATGGTGCTTTGGTAGTCAAATAACGAGTTTTGCGTGCATATATGACATCTTTACACTAAGCGAGAACTTCTGGTCACGTGACTCAGAGCAAACATGCAAGCCAGATAATGTGGTCTATTATATACAGGAACGACTTGAAATACCGTTTGTGTAGTCAAAGAATAAATTAAATATGAGTGAAGCCCTTATTGGAAAAGTTGAATACTAAGGTATTACTCCACACTATTAATAGAGAGGGTGTGCATATAGTCCTTGGAAGCCACGGTGCAACAGGCAGTAATTGATGTTAATTTTGCCGATAAAACCAATCGCACAATCTAGTAATTGAGAGGCAACCAAAATAGAAATAAAACAATGGACAGCTGAGAAGTATCGGTGCAATTTTGGCTACTACTTTCGTCCAGTGCAGCATGATGTCATTACCAAGCAGTCAAGAAGGCAGATGATCCTTCAAGTCAAGAAAGAAGATTACAAATCAGCAGAGCAACTTTAGAGAAGTACTTACCGGACTTAATGAAAAAAAAATAATTTTGGCTTTTTGCCACGGCATAGTATAGCGAGGTTGAACCGGTTTGGACCCTTTTGTGCAGGAAGCATGCATTAATCACAGCGTGATCATAGTTATCACTGTTGTTAGGAAAATAAAAGATCATATCACTAAGCAATAAAGTTCTTTAGATCCAGTGTGGGTTGGTCTTTCTATAAATCACAATGTCTTTCCGGGAATCTAAACTTCTCTCAAAATCATGAGAGTCAAGAGACTAATTTCTGCATGGTTGGTTCTTACCACTGTGTGAACAGACTCATCCATGCCAATGATTTTCCACGTTTTGGTTGATGATAACCTCTAACCGCTCACCAAAAGGTATTCCGGACTGGATAACGGAGATGTTTCTTCACTTATAGTGAACCAGCTCAGTTCCAGAAAACAGCGAACAATGTGTAGTATACTTCCGAAAATTCAAGCAAGGAATACGCTGGCTTTCTCGACAACTAATTAGCATATGGGCCAAAACTCTTTTGACGAAGTTCCGTTTTAGTAATTACGGGAGGCTTTTAGATGGTCCTTTCTACTCGTGTGACTTGATCAAAGGCCCACCCATGTAATAGTGCGGGGGAAAGCAAACATACGCGAAGGAAAAAACTGTCTCTTGGTCAAAATCTTCCTTCGACCCGTGCAAAAACTTTAAATCTGCTGAATTAACCAACCAGAAAACTCAGGTCTCTCATGGCCTTTTTATGGCTCAGTACCGAAATACCTTGAACACTCATAGAAATTGCCTACTGTCAGAAACACCGGCGGTCTTCATCGCGTAAATATTTCATGCATAAAATTCCGCCCTAAGTTGTGGTGCTNAAGTATACTTCCGAAAATTCAAGCAAGGGTTACGCTGGCTTTTCCGACAACGAATTAGCATATGGGCCAATATTCGTTTGACAAAGTTCCGTTTTAGTGATTACGGGAGGCTTTTAGATGGTCCTTTCTACTCGTGTGACTTGATCAAAGGCCCACCCATGTAATTGTGTGAGGTAAAGCAAACATACGCAAAGGAAAAACTGTGTCTTGGTCAAAATCTTCCTTCGACCCGTGCAAAAACTTGAAGCCTGCTGAATTAACGAACCAGAAAGCTCGAGTCTCTCATGAAAACCTTTCTATGGCTCAATACCAAAATATTTTGACCTACTGTCAGAAACACCGGCGGTCTTCATCGCGTAAATATTTCATGCATAAAATTCCGCCCTAAGTTGTGGTGCTTTCTTGTATATATTTTCTCTGAACGTGTTTTTAAAAAGAAGGTTCTAGCTGGTCTTTCCGTAAGTGTAAGATGCTGATCTAGTGTACGGTATAAAACAAATTTACTATATTGTGATGAACGTTAGAAGCAATCTCCATGAACTGGTTACAACAATGCTATGCACTAGCTGATCTGGTAATCACGTGCTGTTTTAGATAGATATCTCTTAGCCCAAAACCCACTCAAGAGCCCTAGTAAATGCAAAATGCTACTAACGGATGTATAGACACCTTAGAGAAGCAGTGATTTAGAGAGAAATGAAGGCCAGAGAGAGCATGTCGATATGAATGTGCTACCTGTACCCTGATAGTAAAAGGCATCAAACTCTCAAATCTATGTCACAAAATCAAATCCAAATATAGTGCAGGAACATTTCTATTTAGCATTGCTTAACTAGTCTTGTCTTCTAGAAACTTAAGACGACCATTAATTTATTCCATCAAATTTCTTTGGGCGTGAGCTATAACATTCAGCATAAATTGCACGAGTTAAAATACCTTTACTGTCTACGTCACACGGCAAAGTGGTGACGACATTTTACTTTTGTACGTTTACAATTAATCAGACTGGGAACGTCGGAGTTATTGCCTTTCAGTCTTCACCTATTTCATAGTTAAGTCCTATGCTGTTCTCATACTAGCTACTGGCTAAGCATAAATATTCCTAGCTAGTTTGAGCCTAAAACATATAAAGAAGACGAGTACAGAGATTATTGGCATATCATTGAAAAGTTGGATTCAGTGAATTCTACCTGAGTAGAAATTCCAGGATAAGTGTTTGTACTACATTAAACAATGAAGTTTTGGGAAAAAAACATTTCAATTCTGTTAGAGTCCCGAAACTTACTCTTATAGTGATTCTTTAAAGGGATAAGTCCTTAAAGCTACCAAAGAAAGAACGGTACCCTTGAAGAATGTAAAGAAATGGCGAGAGATTCGGAATGTTTTACTTTGAACTACCTTTAAAGATAAACTCTTTAGGTTTTCCACACTATGTTTGGACTATGGGTACACGCATCGTTTGTACAAAGCCTTCGATTCTGCCAATTCTATCTCAAAAGATGATTCATCAATTCTATTACCGATGTCGTAAAGCTTTTAAGCTTGCCAAAGATTTTGACATTGTGGTGAGAGCTCCATTAGAGTAAACAAGGGATCAGCAGGAAGCAGAGACTTGCCAAGGAAGAGAAGAATATTTAAAGACGGAGGTTTTCAAACCGGTGAATCTACCTTTGGGTTTTGCCTAAAGCGAATGGACAATGTCAGCCCAGGAGATGGCTACAAAAAGAAAACCATGATCAAGTGAGACGGTTACATTTAACGAGCGGTTTGGAATTTTGGTGTATATAAACAAAAAGTGACGTATTGACTATAAAGCAATAAGCATGACCCAAGCAGATCCTGCACTATGTAGGCCAGAGAAATGCGGTAGCCTGTAGGATCTAGCCTGACTAATTGAAATCATATTCAAAAGCGTTCTACCCTGAGTGATTCCTTTAAACTTTCTATTATCAACTTTTTTATCTCCTTTCATCCAAATGTCTTGTCTTTCAGAAACCCTCACAGGGCGAAAGACTCATGATCATTCGCGCTAATGCCATTCTGATCAAGGTACAGTACAACAATAGAGACATGTATTTTTAGCAAAATCAAACAAAATATTCTACTCACGGAGATCTCGCGCATAGAACGGAGTTCAAGTTTGTTCACACAAGCCTTTGGATAGCATCCGAAGTAGTGCAAATTACCTCTTATGAGCTGAGACCCACCGGGTGTGGAGACAAAGTTCAAGTCACGATTCACAGGATAGAGTATTGAAGGTGAAAGTTATGATTCTGTGGGGCAAACGGAAGCTAAAGACTAGCTCAAAGCCCTTTGAGAATGTCTCAATCATCAAGTCTAATGCCTAGCCCAAGTGACAAAGCATTAAATGGAATGAAATGTGTGCAGGCAGTATGCAAGTATCAGGGAATAATCACATTCCCATTACTTAAGCC
>NKZZ01001345.1:0-23174 GCA_002370815.1 Metschnikowia hamakuensis
ATATACCTTAAATATATTAAATGCGATCATAGATTAATTGGAAACTCTTTCGCTTTGCATGTGAACAATATAGGTAAGTTAGAATTTATAATGGTATTAAGTGACAATACGTTAATTGGTTAAACTCTGGTACTTCCAATACTATAATATGTGATCGAGTCACATTTGTCATAATGAACATTGTAATTCATGGTTGAATAGTCGGATTGCAAATTAGTTCTTTTAGGGTTCAATTATTCATATACTTTGATTTATCTAACAGATTGTTGCGTAATTGGTAACGTATCTACATTGGGTGTAGGGCTATAATCCCTTCAATCTGAAGATAAATAATTAGTTCCATTTTATTTTTTACATTTATTAACTTCAAAATATTTCTTACCTTATATTTTAAGATTCGAACCGTTCAATTTCAGATCTCAATTCCAGTTCTTCCATTCCAGATCTTTAATCTCACAATCTCTGATTTCTTGCTTTGACTCACCAGTGGATTTTCCAGATGTTCTATGACCGTCTCTGGAGCTTCACTCTCATTCAGGCCCAGTCTGGTTTTCCAACGACCGAAAGCGTAAGCTTCCTGTGGCATCTCCCAAGCGACACTTCCAAGTGAATTTCATTCGTCGACATTCCTCTGAGAATCCAGCTCTTTTGGAGTGAATCCAGTTCCATTCAAGTGAGTACTCTACTTGCCCATACCCCTCTACAATTTCCACTCCTTTCTTCATGACCTTGGCATAGTAGTTGTTATGGTGGTAGTAGACAGCAGAAGTACTAGTTGAAGATAATAGTAGCGTCAGAAAGACCAGGAGAAGTAGTCAGTAGTAGTCAGAAAAATAGTAGTGGTAGTAGTAGTAGTAGTCAGAAAAATAGTATATGCGAAAAGTAGTAGTACTAGTAGTAAATTCAATAAGACAAATGGATGTAAAATTAATTCTAGCTTCTAGTTCAATCTCCCATATGGATGTATGTAGATTAGGTATATTATCAAAAACATTAATTGGTAGCTCATGGTTTTGGATCTCCAGGGTTATTTATTCTAGTACACCCTAAGATTTGTAGGTGATAGATTAATATATGCCATTAGCAGTAGAAAGAAAGAGTAGTAGTAGAGGGTAGTGGATACTTTAAGATTTTAATAGCTAGAAATATAATAATAATCTAAATAGAACTTAGACCTTAAATACATATAAGTCATTAAGGAAATAAAAAGTCTCATAGATCAATTTGAAATTAAACCTTTAGTTACTATTAATAATATATTAAATAAAACTTATTTAGGTTGAAATAGATGAGGTATAGTTATATTATCTATATATGATACTATATTAAATATGGTTAAAGTCAAATAGGAAGTTTATCTTAATCGCTATGTTATATCTATGAATCCATATTCATTTGCAATATCAGCACAAATAGTAGCTATAATATCATTCAGTTTAACTTTATGATTAGGATTAACTATTATAGGTTTAGTAAATCATGGATTAGGTTTCTTTATTTGTACCAACAGGAACACCATTAGCTTTAGTACCAGTTTTAGTGTTAATAACTTTATCATATAGTTCAAAAGCTATATCATTAGGTTTACGTTGTATTCTCTCTCCACTCTCTTCTCTCTCCACTCTCTTCTCTCTCTACTCCATTATATATCCTATTCTCTACTCCACTCTCTTCTCTCTCTACTCCATTAAGTATTCTGTTCTCTATTCTCTCTCCACTCTCTACTCTACTCTACTCTCTACTACACTCTCTACTCCATTAACTATTCTGTTCTCTACTTTATACTGACTCTACTCCATTCTCTCTCTACTCCATTGACTATTCCTTCTCTTACTAATTCTACTATTCTCTACTGACTCTATACTGATTCCATTCTCTACTTTACACTGGCTCTACAATATACTGACTCTACTCCAGTGACTATCCTATTCTCTTACTAATTCTACTGACTCTCTACTGACTCCATTCTCTTCTTTACTGACTCTCTTCTTTACTGACTCTCTTCTTTACTGACTCTCTTCTGACTGACTCCATTCTGACTGACTCTATTCTAACTGACTCTCTTCTAACTGACTCCATTCTGACTCCATTCTCTATCCTCTGTTCTAACTGACTTACTGACTCACGGACGGTCACGCGACCGAGAATCGGGGCTGCCCCTGCGCCCGCCGTGGATCGAGCCGAGCGCTTCTTCCTGCTCACCATCACCACCTTGACAAGTATCCGCACCTCTGAACTGCACCTCTGAACTGCACCTCTGAACTGCACCTTTTGAACCGCACTTTCTGAACCGCACCTTCCCGCACACCGTCTTCCCGCACAAGGTGTTTACGATCTTCTTCCCGCACAAGGTGTTTACGACCTCCTTCCTTCCGCACTTTACGACTACACTTTACTACGCAAATCCACTTTCTCAAATCCACTTTCTCAAATCCACTTTCTCACTCCACTTTTTCACTCTCCACTTTCTCACTCCACACTCTCCATTCTACTCACCCACATTCTGTCCATTTATTCGTGGATGACTTTTGCGTTGTGTGCGGCGATCTTCTGATGTAGAAATATTCTCACATTTCTAGTTTCGCGGTGCGGAACCACCTCATGGAGCAAAATATGAAACACCTTTAAAAATCGAAAAAAAGAAAATTATAATTTCCTTAAAGGTCCATATTATTAAATCCACACAAAATGCCGTAGTGAAGATTTTGATTGTCAGAGTGAAAAATCTTGGTCTCTCCATTGAACTGAGGACTGCATATAACGAAGGCCATCAAGTTCATACATCTGTTCAGTTCAGTTCAGTTCAGTTCAGTTCAGTTCAGTTCAGTTCAGTTCAGTTCAGCTAGATTTTCTAGATTAGAAATAATAAATACAAACAAATGACTACAGAAGGTCCATACCTCTTAGTTTTTACACCAACCACCGGTTTCTCCGCCAACATCACTAATTAAATTAAAATTAAGAATATATATATATAGCCTCAAATTCTTGACATTAAGTAAGCCCATGTCCTTGACCATTATATTTCTTTTGTTTCAATGAATCTAGCTTTAACTATTGGTTTAACTGCTCAAACCGGATAACCCAGTACACCCTGAGATAGATAGATAGACCCAGTGCACCCTAAGATAGACCAGTACACCCTGAGATATAAATGCATTGATATGAGCATCTTTCAACTGACGAGAATGGCGCAGGAGCAGCTTACAAATATAAAACTGGAGTGGAACGTGTTAAACGTGAACGCATTGCGAGTCTTCCACGTTCTGCATGTGCATGTGCTTTCCATGCAGTATGTCCAGATGAATACTTTGACATAGTTACGGAAGGACAACAGAAGATTGGGTCGTCGTGACGACACACTTGGCTTACTTTTGCCAACGGTTTCTCTAGCCGAGAGAATAGATAAGAGGCGACTTCGATGTCTTTTTGTTAAAGGGACATCGAAACAGCTCAGTTAAGAAGAGGAAATGGTGATTTCCTAGTATTAGTTACCAGACAGACCAGAATACAGATAACTGACGTGGCACTGGAGTGGCACTTCACTAAAGTGTTACACCCCAAATTCCGTAATACTTCCAGCTTATGAACTAACCAAGGGTTAAAGCGCAACAGAACGGAGCAATGGCCCAAGGTTGCGTTGGACCGACCAAGGTGGGATCCTATTCCTGATGGGGTAGGCCGCTCAGCAGAGCAAACCGGACTCTCTCGGGGCTCCAAATTGGCGTTAAGTTGCTGTGTTGATGTGTTCTCCGAGACCAAGTTTTAGTTGAAGGTGTCTCTTGTAGGTGACTTTTTAGGTTATAGCCAATCCATGGGCTGATAAAAAAAAGATAAAAAAAGGAGGTGCATCAAGAAAAAAATATATCGGGGTAATCGCTTGTTTAGGGGGGTGAGTGGGGAACCCGCACTTGTGCTGAGCTAGAGAGGAGCCATGCGGTTTTCTCGTGACTTAAGGCAGGGTGAAGTTGGTGGCGATGCGCGGTGGGTAATCTGAAACAACCGTGCAGCAGCAATGCGCGATGCAATAAAATGGATGCAAAAAGGGAAAAATTAAGTAATAAGAGGGTAGTATAGAGGATGGTTGGTAAAAATGGGTCAAAAGGGGGGAAAGTGGGAAAGTGGGGAAAGTGGGGAAAGAAGGGAAAGTGGGGAAAGAGGGGAAAGAGGGGAAAGAGGGGAAAGAGGGGAAAGTGGCCTTTCAATTGATATACAAAAAATATGGGTAGAACGTGTGTGGGTGCAGGAGTGTTGTTGCGCGTTAGCGTAAACATTCGCGAAGGGTGGAACACTTCTCTCGTTGGTCTTTAATAACTCTAACAAGTGTGGAACTTCAGAACACCCTAAATCATTTGTATTCTGTGGTTTGTTAACTAAGGACTAGAGATAGAAACAACCCTCCACATAAGTGCGACTGGCTCGCCTCTTATATATATTCCTTCAGGGAGAGAACACGTACCTCTTAGTTAGACCGGGGACCAGCTCTCGTCTATAATTGGCTAGAACAGAGCATAGCACAACATTGTTCTTCTCAATACAATGTCTAGGTTGTTTTCATTTGAAACATACTGCATGCGCACTCCATGCTCATGCAGGACGTGAACGCAAGGCGTTTACGCTTCACAAGTTTGAGGGTGTGAGAGGACTGTATGATCTGAAACAAGGCCAAAGTATAAGACTGGAACAAAAGAATGACTGACACCCCAACAATTATTAATGACAGAAGAAATCCCGAATTTCGGGGAATTATCGCTAGAGTCAACTAGAGAAGAACGTCAACAAGTGTTTAGCCAGAATTACGGCCAAGAAGACGAAAGTGATGTTGATTATGTTCCCGATACCATGGATACACTGGAAGATAGTGCTGGGGATGAAAGTATGGGCGAAGAAGTGGCCCAATTGAATGAAGAGGCGGAGTTCAATAGAAGGGAAGGACAGTCGTTGGGCCTTTACCACCGTCAAGAGGTCCGTGAGGGGCCGTCAATTACCAATGACTTTACTAGGAACGACTCTGTTCCGTCACGTGCTGCGCCTGGGGAACCATTCATCAGGTTAGATGCACAAACTTTAATGAATGATTCGAGTTCTATTCCTTCGCTTAATGCGTCTGCGCCAGGCAGTGTTGCTGGCAATGGTGGCAATGTTGCTGGGGCTGGTGGCAATGTTGCTGGGGCTGGTGCCTGGGGACCGGTGGAAGAAGAAATTCCTCGGTTTTTTAAGGATTGGCTTGCCGAGTATGACGTTGGTCCGAGGTTTAAGCCGGCGCCCAATTACTATTGTCCTGAGAGAATGGTAACCCCCACCAAGTTACCTAAAAGGCACGCTGATCGCAAACAGTTCAAGGAATGCATCCTTAGACAAGCGAGTCCTCGGATCCCAGATATCCTTGCCTTTTTCCCCTGGATAGGTCTTTACCAACCCCCCGGCAAATTGACCCTTAAATTCTACAGAATGGCGTTTGCCATGAATTACCATGGAAAAGGTGATATTGACCAGTATAAAGACACCAACCCCGTCTTTTACGATGAGCTTAGACGTGAACAAATCGTGGCGGCGTTTTTCCGGAAGCTTTCGGTTGCAGAACAAAAAGCCGAGATAAAGCGGTTCCAAGAAATGCCCATGGAGCTCGCTCTTACTCATATTATGAAACAGGTTGGTGGGTACTTGGTTGGATTGATTTACCAGGCCAAGAACCGGGTTTTCACGATGGAACAAGCTAACGCAGCCAAGCCATGTTTCGACGTGGAATTTGTGATACTTGCCAAACGGTACGAGAATGAATTCTTGGAATCGATGAAGTATTGCAAAAACTGGCACCAGCTGGGCCGTCCAGGGATGCCGCAGGAGTGTTTGGAAGAAGCATTTAAGAAGTACTTGCTTTACAAATTTTGCGCGCAAGCGAGGGTCGAGATTGATGTGAACCTCAAGGCGATGCGTGTTACCGCAAAAGTGGTTCTTTTTCGCACCCAATTGCTCCAGACTTATCCCGAATTTGAACAGTCGGGATTGTTTCAGCAATATTTTGTGACCCCCTTGATTACGGTGAACCAGTCGTCTCATGCCGAAGTGTTTGCAGAGTTGAAACCTATTCAAATTGATTATCCTGAGGTTGAGGTGGAAAGGAATCCGGAGATTGAGGCTCATAATCACCTTGTCTATGAACTTCAACAGGATACGGCCGGATGGACACCTTTCTCTTTATGCGCCGACGCTAATTTTACCGAAGAGGAGGTGTACTTAATATTTGAATATCATTGGCTCAAGGGGGATGCACCACGCGTGCATATCTTGGACATTGAGCATTTCCAACATCCCACGCTTGGTATAAGGTTTTACACTAAGGCGAACGGAGTCATGGCTCCGGATTTGATCTGCGCACCAAACGGGAACTTGATGCCTGATTTACTGACCAGATTGGTGTTCCACCGCCACCTCAAGTACTGCACCAGTTGTTACAAGACTGATCATTTCCGTCACGAGTGCACGGATGCGTTCTGTACCCGGTGCCGGGTGGAAGGACACTGGTTCCAGAACTGTCCCAACAGAGCGCGGTCCATGAAGTTTAACAATTAGCAGCCTGAACAGAATCAGCAGGCATACCCCCTCCAGCAGTTTCTAATCCGACACCTCCACCTTCCGGCTTCCGGCTTCCGCTCCAGCTCCAGCACCAGCTCCAGAGCGCAATCTATCAGATCCTCATCTTCAGGTCCCAGAACCTCCTCTCCAAGAGCTCCTGGAAATAGAAGTAGGAGGGAAAAAACGCCACGGATCTCCCAGAAATGCTGCTATCCGTAACCGCAATATGTCCTTCCCAATTATCTTCCCAATTCCCTTCCCAATCCAACCTTAATGATACTCAAGTCATTCGCCCTGGGGACTGGTCTCATGGTCCGATCGGGGCCCGTACGCGGAGTTATCGACCGGATAATGACCCCGATCATCCAAAAGTGGTAACTGATCAATAACCACTCCACGCAGAAGCGTAATCCCCCAAATTCAATGGAGTTTAACGGAGCAATGGCCCAAGGTTGGTTGGGACCGATCAAGGTTGGATGCTCCTGGTATAGGCATTTGCCCGGGGCTCGGGGCTCGGGGCTCGGGGCTCGAGGATTGCCGCAAATGCTACTCTGGAATGGCGTAAACCGCTCAGCAGTGAAAAATCGGACTCTCTCGGGGCTCCGGATTGGTCTCGGGGCTCCGAATTGGCCGTAAGTCGCTGTGTTGATGTGGTCTCCGAGGCCAAGTTTTAGCTAAAGGTGATTTTTAGTTGTACGTGACTTTGAAGGTGTTTCTAGCTAATCCATGAGCTAAAAAAAAAGAGAATAAGACCTAGAGATTTCTGGAAATTCTGTGGTGTTTAAGTAAGGAAAAAGAAAATTTTCAAAAAAAAAAAAAAAAACCCTAAATGAAGTATAACCATGTAAATAAAAAATCTTTGGTTTTAATATTCCTCGATATAAGTATAATTCAATCACTGAGATTCTCATTCAATATGCATTTATTTTATTAAAATCGATGTAATTGAAAATAAGAAATTCAGCAGATGCGGGTGTGCATGTAATTGGGAAGGGGGTTTCATCTTTTGCAACCATGCGAAGATATGCGAATATATAAGAAGCACGCCCGCACTCCCCAAAAACACCTTCCATTTTTTTATACCACAGCGAGCATACTGCACATTTCAATGTCAACTAACAGTTAGAAACATGTGATTGTTTATGAGATGTGGTCTCTTATTTCTGGTCGGTGGTGACAGTTGGTGTACTAACCAATTCTACTCAGTCTTACGCTTAGTACTTACCGTTACCCCAGTCTATTCTTATCCAGAGATACTACTCATACTGAATCTAATACTTCCACTGACACTGACTTCCACTGAAACTGACTTCCACTGACACTGAATTCAAGTGCCATTGACTTCAAGTGCCATGACTTCAAGTGCCATGACTTCAAGTGCCATGACTTCAAGTGCCATATTATACTGTGAGCGTGGCCAAAATCCCACTTGACATTTCCACATACATTTAAAACTAAGAGAACACGTGATTCCAAACAATCAGATTCAAGAAATCTCAACCTAATGATTTAAAGAGAAAGAGAAAGAGCCTCTTGAATCAAAAGAAAAATCAAAAAAAATCAAAAGAAAATCAAAAGGTGGAAGGCAAAGAGGAAACTATTGCACTAGGCTAGATCATGTGTGGATCTTGAGTTTCGGGCCACGTGACTCGCGGAGCCAATTGGAGAGGTCATTACTGTCCATCATCATTCACCTCTTGAAACGTCGAAGAGAAACGTCGAAGAGAAACGTCATCGAGAAACAGTCGTCGAAACAGTCGTCGAAAGGAAAGAGTCGGCAAAAAGGAAACGAGAAGATTGCTTCATTTCTCGTGACTCTACGTTGCACTATATACCGTGCAGTAGGTCTACCGTCAGCCTACTACACTGACTCACTGACTCACTGACTCACCGACTCACTGACTAACTGACTCATAAGCTACCATGCAATTAGGAATGTGGAGGAAGACCTGAAAAAGCGATACATCATGGGAGGTGAAAAAAGGGTACCTGGAACGTGGGAACTCAAAGGTATCAAAATTAAAGAAAAAGTGAACGAAATACAGGGCTAAGAATAATACATTGAAGAATCTTAGGGTGTACTGGGACATTCCTCTGTTCAAGTCGTTCAAGGTATTCCTCAACCATACGGTCTCTCTGCTGCCCTCATAATCTTCTTCCTGATGAAATTGAGCCCATTAAAACTGAGCCCATTGAAATTGAGCCCATTAAAATTGAGCACATCAAAATCCATGAGCTGAAAAAGAGAACAAGAGCTGGAGATTTCTGGAAATTCTGTGGTGCCAAACTAAGGAAAATGAGAATTTTCAAAAAAAAAAAATACCATAAGATAATATTTGGAAATCTTGGAAATCTTGGAAATCTTAGTGATTAGATACTAAAATAGCTCTTTTGGAGCATGGAAAATGGCTGGAGGATGGCCAGAAAAGCCCCATCACTGGAAATGGAAATTAGACTCTCCATTAATTCTCCATAGCTTTCCTAGTGTCGTGGTTATTGGGCTTATACCAGAACTTTCAAGTCGGCAATTCTGTAGTTTCAAGCCGGCAATCCTGTAGTTTCAAGTCGGCAATCCTGTAGTTTCAAGTCGGCAATCCTGTAGTTTCAAGTCCGCAATTCTGTAGTTGGTTCTAACACTGTAATGAGCTTTAAATGAGCCGAACACCGACGAAACCATCAATTTGCAATATTTTCGAGGCATCTGCTGTTTTTGATCAGCCTTCAAAGAATTGCGTTTCCAATGAGGATTTCCAATGAGGATTTCCAATGAGAATTTTAACATTATCCAAAGATACACACTCTCGCTCCGTGTCCGTGGCCACTGAGTAAAGATCATCAATTCTATCCACGGGACCAGTGAGAGATTGGCTTTGCGAAGCCTGTTTTCTATTCTGAGAAGTCCGCATATCTCGAGCTTTTATCTCGGCGCTGTCTCTTTCCAAGCAAACTCGCCTCAAGAGGAAAGGCACGTATTGGGACTATCCTTTTGACAAACTATCTTTTTGACTCAGACCGGCATTCATATCCTCACCCGATTTATGCTGCATCGGGAAAACCAATGCTGATACTCTCTTGGCAGAAAACCACTGTTTTAACCAACCGTTTGAGCGGTCTCTGTGTCCGTGAACCCAATGACCTAGCCTTTTTTTAGAAATGAATTCTGCCCTTTTTTTGGGAATTCTGCCTTTTTTTGGGAATTCTGCCTTTTGGTACAGGCTGACGGTCCTGAATTAGACGAGAATCAAGCGACACAGCCATTATTTAGGCTTCTTCATCATTGAGGCTTTCTTTATTATTCAGGCTCTTCATTATTCAGGCTCTTCATTATTCAGGCTCTTCATTATTCAGGCTCTTCATTATTCAGGCTCTTCATTATTGAGGCATTATCCATTCTTTTTAGGCCACCAGGTTATGCTCTTGTTTATTATTGTTAGGCCATTTGATCAGACTCGTCTTCATTTTTTAGCCGACTCAGCCGTTATTGTTCTCGTATAACAATGTCCAGCCCGAGTTGATCTGGACATACTGCATATGCACTGTCACGTGCAGGCCGTGCATGGGATCTGGCGCCCGGAATCCACGTTCAATAAAATGCACCTCTTTATTTATTTTTGTCTTGCTTGTGCACGTGACCCATTGTATAGCTGTCCGGCAACTATACGACGATCAAGAAATGCTTGGCCTCGGAATCTCCTCACAATGGCCCTTTGTTCAGATAGGCTGTGCATGGTGCATGCAGGACCGAGAAGAACCATACTTTGCAGTACATTCACATTCACATTCACATTCACATTCACAAGCCATGGAAGAATTTGTTTTCTTTCAATGACAAAACAAAAAATTCTCGAGTCCTTTTTTTTTTTTTTTGCTTGGCACACGTTCTGGCCGCAATCCCCCCTTTTCAAAATCCAATTTTAGGGTGTACTGGTTAAGAAATGAAGAAAAGTGGCGTGCACCCGTACATCCGACAATCACCGCATTCCGCACTCACCGCATACAATCAAATCTCAATCTTCCCAATCCACTAAACGGATTTTCCTCCCAATCCACTAAACGGATTTTCCTCCCAATCCACTAAACGGATTTTCTTCGGATTTCCCCGAAAATCACACACTTTTTTTTAGTGGCCAAGACCAGAACCAAAACCATGTTGAATCAAGATTTTCGTGAAACTCATTTTTAGTAATGTCTGGGATCATTTCAGAATTCACCCATTTTTCTTTTTTTTTTTTTTTTTTTTTTTTTTTTTTTAAATCTCCTGCATCCTGTATGAGTCCAATTCTTGATCTCATGATTTCGAACAAAAAAAATAGATTCAAAGTCCCACATTCAAGAAAATACTCAAGGTGCTGCAGTGCAAATTGATAGTACCTTGATTGAATCTTAAGGGAAACCAAAATCAATTGAGTGAATTTTTAAAGATGATTCCATGGGTAGTGCGAAGCCCATAACGGGGTTAACTAACTCAAATAGTTCTCATAACGTAAAGTATCACAAGAATCACGCCGGTGGAAATTTGGTTGGCCCAGAGTTACCATACTTAGAACCACAACCAGAGGAATAGATGACACTAATTATTTTCAAGACCAGGTTAGTCAAGGCCAGGTGGAAATGGAAGTTTTCAAAAAAATGTTCATACTGTCAATCCTCAGATCTTGGTCCTAGTCATCTGTACCTTTTGACCCACTCGCACCATCATAAATGATAAGAATGAGTCTGGTACTTTGACCAGCCAAGGTTTGTCCGCTTCTATCCATTTGAGTTCGAATAGGTCCATTCGGTCCAACCTGAAATTCTGTCAATTCTGTCAAGTCTGTCAATCCTCTTAAATCTGTCTAATCTGTCTAATCTGTCTAATCTCTTAGGCGGACTTGGCCGGTTTTGGGCGGGACACTCGACCATCCTCAAGAGATTTTTCTTCAAAAGCTGGTTTTGATTGTCATAGCTGGATTTTCATAGTTGGATTTTCATGTTCTCATGAATATGGGTTCCGATCAGTCAGAGGCACAGTCAGGACCAAAGGCACGTTTATGTTGGTTGGAATGCTGATACCGTGACATTTCGTTGGGGTTGAAATTTTGCAAAATTGGGTTTTGGGTGGCAAATCAAGGAGGAAAAAAAAGTAGTTGGTGGCGAACTAAATTGCTGGGGGGTTGTGCGCTTTATATATACTTCGCAATGGCTGCGAAAAACTGGTGATGATGCAGGATGGGTGTAATCAGGAACACAAGAGTCGGCATTTCCATTTCAAACAATTTATCGTAAAGTTGAATTTGGTCAATCATAAAGTAACCTTTTTTTTTTGAAATCAGAAAAACGGACCATGTGTGGTGAAACTGTGAAACTTTGGTCCGGCCACTATATGCACCACTATATGCACCACTATATGCATCACTATATGCATCACTATATGCACCACTATATGCACCACTATATGCATCACTATATGCAAGACCACCATAAGGAAAGTGCCGTTTCAGTCCCATTTCAAAACTCCCAAGACAAAAAAGAACATTAAGGACAATTATTCAAATTGGAATTGACCATTCAAAGCATTGATGGTCTTTCCCCCGCCAAGGACTGCACACTAGAGTCGAACTGCCACCATATCACTATCTTTATTATACTTTTTAGTACAACGGTTCGTTATATAAGCAATTCTTATCTAAGCAAACACCAGGAACAAAATTGCCCCGTTCAGTTTACCGGCCCGGTAACGGAACCCCCCCAGACAATGGGGTCCATTTATTGGACCGTGAGCCCTATTCAAAATGATATAAGCAAAATTAAGTAAACAAGACGAGTAGACAAGACTGAGTGACTGAGAAGACCGAGTAAAGTAGTGGAGAAGACCAAGAAGATTAGACTTAGTAAACAGCACACTAGACAGGAAGAATAGGGGAACCCAACAGCTAAAGAGATCAAGAAGACTAGTAGACTAGTAGAGTGACTAGTAGAGATCAAGAAGCTCTAACTGGGAGAAACCGAAGGAAGCAAAGTGGTCTTGTGTGTCGAGACCAGAAATCGGGTGTAACCTTTTAGGAGACTGGTGTGCAGTCCAGACAAGACAAGAAGGAACTTTTCAAGTAAATAGAACATTGAATTGTACTGATATCCAGTAATGCAAAATCCTAAATTCTTAAATTCTTAGATTCTTAAATTCTTAGATTCTTAAATTCTTGGATTCTTAGATTCTTAAATTCTTGGAAGATGTTGAGAATCGTCAAGTGGTTGGGGAGGATAAAAATGAGGGTAAGAAAGGGGGAGGGGCGGGGAGGAGCGGCCCTTTTATGTATTCGCAGCTCATGCATGCGGCTTCAAGGGGTGTTTCATGTTTTGCGATTTTGTGATTTTGCGATTTTGCGATTTTGTGACCATGTGAATATAAAAGGAGCTCGCTCGCACTCTCCTAAAACCATCTATTTTTTGTCAAAAACCAAACCACCACATCTTTTGTCTTGTTAAAAATACCACCACTTTTGTCTTGTTAAAAACACCCATTTTTTGTCTTGTTAAAAATACCCCATAATTGCTTATGAGTCACACAACTCTAAAAATTCTTGGAGATTCTCGGAAGGCTCTTTACTGGCCCAGTTCATCTAGGGGAGTTCATGAGCGACGGATACAGCTACATGACCCCTGTGGATTCATATCATATTACTGTTTACTAATACAAGTTGTATAACAAGATTCTATTTTGGGTAAAAAAATTTGAAAAAAAACAGATGGAAAGTATTACTTATTTAATCATCAATGGTTGAAGAGACCTAGAGAACTAGAGAACTAGACAATTGGACAATTGGACAAAGACGGAATTTTAAGCAGACACTTTTGGTGTATCTGGATCGATGCTCAATTCTTGATACTCCTGCATAGAATAGGCGTTCTTGATGCGTTTTTTTAGAACAGTTGTTATAGAAAACCCACTGAATTTTGCAGAATTCAATGTTTGGAAAAATCACTCACCAAGAAAAATAAGACCCTATGATACACCAGTACATCCCAAGAAAAATAACACTCTCAAAAAAATAACACTCTCAAAAAAATAACACTCTCAAAAAAATAACACTCTCAAAAAAAATAATCAAACCTAAATTCTAGGAAATGTCAAGAAGCGTGGGTGGATCCGGTCAGATGTTCGGGTGTGATGCGAGACTGCATGTGGGTTTTTTTATCTGGCTCGATTTTCGGGATTTCCAATTTTCCGAAATCAATTTACTTAAAAAATTAACTTAAATATATGTCTATACAGCTTTACGGAAAAAAAAAACCAGGACCGTGGGTGTAAAAGTAAGAAAATGAAAAGATTCAAAAGGCTTTCTCAGATGGACTGCATGTAAGCGCTCTGATGCATCAAACACCCAAACACCCAAACACCCAAACACCCAAACATCCATACTTGACTGACACTAGTTAACAGACTGTTAAAATTAACTCTGTGGTTTTTTTTCTTTTTTAGTTTTAAAAGGTCTTGGTTCTGATTGAAACTAATGTTATTGGCACTTTGATGTTTTTGGACAAAATCGACGTGAATCGATGGGATTTCATCCGTTTTTTCGGGCTAAAAAGAGCCCATGAACCTTTTAATTGATAGAATTCCAAAAAAACACCAGAAAAACGGTCCCAATGCTTTAATTTCTGGCGACATTCCGGCTCTACAGAATAACCATTGGTTTAACCGTGTAATCTCCAAGGCGTGTATATAACAAACAGTATCTGCGTGAAGAAACTGTGCGTGAAGAAATGGTGCGTGAAGAAATCGGCGAAAAATCGGTCGTTAAGAAAATCAGTACACCCTAAGAAAAGGAGGCTGAAATTTCTTGGGTTTTGGGAATTTGAACAATTTAGGAGGTGGGGCTATTTTTAGAACATGAGATTGTTCATGTCAACAATAGAAAAATGCGCCTTAGGCTGAGTTTGCATGAAAGAGAAGTTGCAACCAAATTCGCGGCGCGCCTGCACACAGCGAGGCCACCCAATTGAATGTAAATGTGTTGAGAGATATTTTTCCAAATCCGGAGACTACAAACCAATAATGGATTCGGGACGGGCGGTACAATTTCTTGGCCGTTTACAAAAAGCCGTTTACAAAAAGCCGTTTACAAAAAGGATGGTGCAAAAACATTTGTGCTCTATATAAACATGCCTTGTCCTCCCCCCCTTTCTTCCAAAAAATCACCATGCTATTTCATTCGTTACTTCTCCTCTCTGTTGCAGCCACAGTGAGGGCAAACCCCGACCACGGCTTGGTACTTCCAACCCAAGACAATGCTGAAAATTTGATGGAGTTCTTTGCGGATCCTGTTTTTAACTCCGAATCCTCTTTTGCCCCGGAATCTTCTTTGGCCGTTGCTAAAAGAGATGGCGAGGTAAAAGACTTGGTTTCAAAGCAAGGCTCCTCTCAGGAACCAGGAGCACTGAAAGTTCAGATCCCAGAAGGTGACGCGCTCTTGTTTTTGTATGCCGGAATCGATGATCAATGGCAAGAACTCGGTGGCCTTTATTCTCCAGATTCAGATACAAAAGTTATTTGGAACGGCGGCTCTCTGGATGGACCTAAATCTCGATTTTTAGAATACAATCATGGAGAACAAACCATCCAGTATTTAAAAAAGAAATTGTGCGAGAAAGGTAACTTTTTACAATTTAGCAATGACTGTGAGCGTCCCATACAAGTTAATGTATACGGGGAACTTGACCGGCAGTTCTTTAAGTGCGAAGACGACAAAGATCATTTCACTACTGCATACCATGATGGTTGTGCAAAAGTGCAAATCAGGGTTCTTGAGGTGGCCTTTAAGACACTCCGGCCCGCAAACCCACCCTATTTAGACCCATCCGAATCGGTTCCGGGATATGTTTACAACCCAAAAGCTTCACCCAAATTATCGCCTCCATTATACTTACCGGAAGGAGAATTTGACCCATTGGCGTTGTTCGTCACCATCAAAGGGCAGCGGTATCCACTCAGGGGCCATTTTCAAACAGCAGAAAATAGGAATGACGCGGAACTTTCTTGGAACGACGATCTGGCTCCTGTACTCACATTCACGGACAAAAATTATCCACTCTTACATCGCAATAACAAAGATAGCTGGGGATATTTGTGCCATAACAGTGGTCTTTTATCTCTTAGGAGTGATTGCAGCGATTACACAACTATTGATCATGTTGGTACACTTGGAAGGCCGTTATACAGTTGCCCAGATGATCCTTTTGGTACTTTAAGTTTTCGATACGGTGGGTCTTTATGTGAAGAGGTGGAAGTCCAACTTCTAGTCATGGAAAGAAGTACCGGACAGCCCAGACATCCACGTTCGTCCTCAGAGCCCGCAGTACAATCGCCTCCTTCGAGCCCAATGGTGTTAAAGGTCAAAATAGATGAGGTGTGGCTTCCACTCAGGGGCAATTTCATTAAACCTGATAGCCTTCAAAACCCTGGGAATCTTGTCTGGGAACCCTTGTATTATGATCCGGTCACCTTCATTGACGGCAATTCACCCGTGATTCATAGTGATGAAAAAGGTAACAAGGGAATTTTGTGCATAAGGAACGAGAAGGTAAGTGTTTTAACTGATTGTCGAAAGTCCGAAGCCGTGAATCTTGATACATCAGGTCACCCTAAAGTCCCGATGTATAAGTGCGATATTGAGGGCCCCAACTCCTTCGACTCTGTGAAACTCCATGTTTTTAAAGCAGACATACCCTCATACTGTACAAAGGTGGAGGTCCAACTTCGTAAGTTGGATGAAGAAACCAACACAGCTCCAAAAGTGCCAGCTCCGAAAGTGCCTGATTTTGCTAAAGGTCCTGCTCCTTCCCGGGAGGGCCAGACTCCAAAAGTCTTTGCCACATGTCTGGATGATGACCACTGTGATGTCCTCGCCCACATTAAATTGAACAAAACCACCAGAATCTTCCAGAAAAATAGTGCCCCAGTTCTGGCTTTATTTTACCTTAACGATGGCTTTGCAGAGACCACCACTTTTAACAAGAATGGAGATTATCGGATCGATCATGCATCGTTTGATGAAGAAGGGTTTGTTTTTGGCCCTACTGCATACCCGCAACGATTGGAAATTGACCTCAAGACAGGTAAATTGGACGGCAAGTATAAATTGTGTACTTTGAAGTCGCCACGGAAGCCGGACCTGAAGCCGGCCCTGGATCTGGACTATTCTTGTGCTGAGACAGAAATTTATCTCTTGGATTACGATTTAAGTACTGGAATGGTGGTGAGGATTTTGCCGGATGGAACTGAGAGGAAGTATCCTGTGGGTCCGCAACCGGAGCCACCAAAGGGACCGGAAGAGAAGCCAGATGACAACAATGGTGCAGATGATTCCGATGACAATGAAGGGAAAGAAAAAACTCCAGCTAAGAAAGACTCCCCGGAAAAGGGGCCAGGATCGGCTGGGGAAGCGGACGGAGAATCCGGCTCGAAACCTAACCCTGATGGACCATCAGGGTCTGACAATGAGCCCGATGAACCCACGAAGGACCCCAAGGACCCTAAGGAACCCACCAACGACCCTAAGGAACCCAAGGAACCTACCAACGACCCTAAGGACCCTTCTGAAAGACCTTCTGCAGATGGACCCTCAACTGCGCCTAAGGAAAATGATGCGCCTGGAAATGGAAATGCCACGCCTAAAGAAGGTCCTAACACCGATACTTCTGGGTCCAAGACCAATGATTCCGGATCAAATGCAGGTGATTCTGGAAAACTGGGAACGGCAAAGTCAAACGCAAAAGACAATGGAAAAACCGAGACGAACTTTCCAGGCACTGATGATTCCGGAAAGCCAGAGACTAAGCAGTCAGACAAGAAAGGTTCTGGAAAGCCTGGAATGAATTTGCCAAACGCAGGTGATTCTGGAAACCTGGGAGTCTCAAAGGACAACAAGAACGAGGCCAAAAACGGCCCCAAAAACGAGGCCAAAAACGGGGCCAAACACGAGGCCAAAAACGACACCCTGAAATACTCCAACACCACTACCGTCTGTGTGGAGTGCCAGCGTGGTTCTCCGACGACTGTGTGGGTAACCAAGACTGACTACCCCACCATCTGTACGGAGCGCCCCCCCGTGACCTTGACTGTGTGTGACAAGGCGTGTGTTCCATCCACGATCACCGTTTCTGAGCCCACCACGTTGAAGGTGACTGGGGTTTGCATTATTCCTGTGGTCACCACCGTTGTTGATGCAGAATGGATTAGTCCCGAAATGAACCAGGCTCAAGGACAAGAACAAGGTCAAGGACAAGTGCAAGGACAATCTCAGGCTCAGGTCCAAGAAGAGGCTCAAGCTCAAGGTCAGGTTCAAACTCAAGGGCAGGTTCAGGTACAATCTCAGGTTCAGGTACAATCTCAGGTTCAGGTACAATCTCAGGCTCAAGGACAATCTCAACCTCAAGCCCAAGTACAAGGACAGTCTCAAGCTCAAGGACAATCCCAAGGACAAGCTCAGGTACAAGGACAAGGACAAGGACAAGGACAAGGACAGGCCCAAGGTCAAGGACAAGGACAACCCCAAGCTCAGGTACAAGGACAAGGACAAGGACATCCAGCTTCCAACCGGAACCAACCATCTTCCACCCGGAACCAGGCCCCAGTGTCTAATTCCAATGCTGCTGGCTCTAGAAACACTGGTTCTGCCAATTCTAGAGATGCTACCAATTCTAGCCGTCCTGGAGCTGCTGCCAATTCTAGAGATGCTACCAATTCTACCCGTGGTGGAAACACTTTTAGTGGAACCGGTTCCACGGCCAAGCCTACAGTTACACCTTTTGTCAATGGAGCTTCCAAGAATGCCGCTGGTGCTTTTATCGTGGGACTTGCAGCTTGGATGCTTTAAGTGATGGTGTTTTGAGACAGATTTCAGGATCACTCCTTTTTTTTTTGGGTCCTTTTTTTTGGGTCCTTTTTTGTTGTGTTCTGTTTTTCTATGTCCTTTCGGTATCACTTCCATCCACCACATGAGCCGGTGCAATAATACTCCACGTATTATAGATGATGCCGTTGTTAATGTATAACTGGTAGCTGATATAATAACATGATTTTAACAATACACAGGTTATTAGTAAGATATGCCAAATGGTGATTGGAAGGGCCTGTGTTACTTTTATGATCAATGGGCCTGTATACAAGTAGAAAAGACCCTGCATGCAGGTCTAGAGTCAATGTTTTCTTTTACACTTGACTTGTGGAGACGTTACGAGGATTTTGAGGATGTTGCTGAGCTTTTAAAACGTAGGATTAAATCTTGGAATTCAAAATAATAGTGAATGCTTCTTTCATGGGGGTAGTGCGATACCCATAAGTTCTGTAACGAGGAAAAAAAAAAGAAGAAAAAAAGGAAGGCTTTATGCAGAGCTTGCAATTGGACAATAAATGTATGAACCAGTGGTGAGACTATAATCCTTTTCTGTCATCTTTTAATCTCTTGAAACAGCCTTTTTTTTAATAAATCCCTTTTTAATAAATCCCTTTTTAATAAATCCCTTTTTAATAAATCCCTTTTTAATAAATCCCTTTTTTAAAAAATCACTAAAATGGAAATGGCCGGGTCACGTGACTCAGTAGAATGACTATCAAGCCCTACTTTGGAAAAATTCCACTGCTGATCCCAAATAAAAAGCAGAAAATGGTCTCAAACTCACAATTTCATCGTAACTCCACTGAATATCGCTTGTCCTGCAGAAAACGTACTCCTCCATAAAATCATCCATAGACCTTTAACAGCCCAAGTTCAATTTCTTTCCTCACTCTATCTCTTTCTGTTTTTCTCCTCTTCTGTTTTTCTCCCCTTTCCATCTCCTCTTCTGTTTTTCTCCCCTTTCCATCTCCTCTTTTGTTTTTCTCCCCTTTCCATCTCCTCTTCTGTTTTTCTCCCCTTTCCATCTCCTCTTCTGTTTTTCTCCCCTTTCCATCTCCTCTTCTGTTTGTCTCACTATTAAACGGCATGAGCACTTAGGCACCACCCATTCTCAAATCTAATTCCTTGGCCAAAAGCCCATAATTCTCCGGAAACAACGGGGCATTTGGCTCCACCACTATATCGATCACCGGAATATGATTGGAGCCTATAGGCGAGTAGTCCACCGTTTCGGGCACCACATCCATATCGTCTTCGGACGAGGAGAAAGTGGCCGCTTCTGCATCGTAGAGACCTCTTTGGAACGTGGTATTAAAACGTTCGGAAATCGACAGTCGATTCGATCGGAACGAACGGTTCGCATGGTAAGTCATATCTTGACGATGTAGACGCTCATGTTCTAGATCTTCTGGATGGCTAAGGTCATCAGCATCCTGCATGGGCTCATCTTCAGCTATAGCACTCTCGGTTAAAAGCTGAGCGCCGTGCGGCTCGGAGCGGGACGTATGGCAAGACGAGTAGCTCCTCTGCTTGGGCCTTGAACTTCCAGGAAACGACACGTGGCCCGATGACTTGCTTCGTTTCTTCCGCATTATTGACATGCGCCGTTTTTCCTGCGCTGCACTGCGCAGCTGCTGATATGGAGTTGCAAACAAGTCCTGGTTAAAGAGAAAACCTTGAGCTTCCTTGAGACAGAGCACCTTGTATGCAGACGGACTATGAACAAAGCTGTAGGAGTCATAGACAGAGATGCTTTCGCTGGACAACATGGTGGGCGAGAGAAATGAAGCCCTTCGGGACTTGGGTGTTTCAAAGTCACTCATGACACAAATTGGTTATTGAATCCTAAGGTTGGAACCAACAGCTATGAGTACCAGACTATAGTCAGTTCCGAGTCGACAATGGTTTATTCACAAGGAATGAAGAAAGATCAAGTTGATTCTGGGGAACCAGCCAATTCTTTAATACTTCAATGACTATCCAAAGAAGTGAGTCAGTTTCGCCAATATGGGTTGACTGGCAATATAATTGATCCCGTCAAAAATAAGAATTGCAAGTCACGAAGCCAATAGTAAATATCGATAGTGACTTCTTGCACTGTTGAGTCACTTGACACTTGGTAATTAGTCTATTCTGGATGAGAATGACTGGGTCAATTGGCCAATGACAAGACAAAATGATCAGGATTGGTGGAATTGAAGACCTGAGTATCGATAAAGAATCAAGTATCAGTCCAATGAGAATTAAAGTATGAAAAGTCGCTGTATTCTCAGTTCAATTCAGTCCAGCCGTTTGTAGTAGTTCCGGTTTTCTAGCAGTTCCAGTAGTCCCCGTAGTTCCTCTGAGTTGACTGAGTAATTCACTGATCACTGCGGGTCAATTAAGAATGAAAAAAGTCTCTTCGTCAATTGAAGAGTGATTAGTCCTATGAGTAGTTTCTTCTGAGTAGTTTTTTATAAGTCAATTCTTATAAGTAGAATTCTCTGAGTCGATTTTTATCGGTAGTTTCCTTAGTACTGAGTATTCACTAAGTTTTCTTGAGACGATCAAGGAATCAAGGAATCAGGAATCAAGGAATCAGGAATCAAGGAATCAGAAATCAAAGAACCAAGGAATCGGAAATCAAGGAATCCAAGCAAAACAATCAGTAGTTGCCTGAGTGGTCACTATGAGTCAGTGCAGTGGACGAATCAGAGCAGGATAATGTTGACTGAAAACTCCACTAGGGTCAATTCAAACTGGCACTTGATAAGCACCTTGCTTCTTCTCCAATTGTACGGGTAGTCAGTATACCAAGAAAGCCCACCACTTCACTGGTGCCAGGAAAGTTCACTACTTAACTGGCCCAATCAAATTTGTTTTTTCACCGGTAGTCCTGGGTCCTGAGCCTGAGTAGTTCAGTGAAGGCCACCGAGTAAGTCAAGCAGTGAGTCAATGGTCTTCAATGATTTTCACTGAATTACTAACAAGTCCAGTAAGCAGAATGGCAGTGCTATGATCCACTAAGCAGAATGGCAGTGCTATGATCCACTAAGCAGAATGGCAGTGCTATGATCCAGTAAGCAGAATGGCAGTGCTATGATCCACTAAGCAGAATGGCAATGCTATGAGAAATGCTATGAGTAGTCCCGAGTGTATCCACGAGGCCTTTAACACTCAGTCCAAGTCACTGTCACTGAGTCACTGGAATGAGTAACTGAGTCACTGAGTCACTATAACTGGAATGAGTCGTTGGTTGAGAGACAATACTCAGTTCCTATCAGAATGAGTCCCTGGTATGAGTCCCTGAATTGAGTAACTGAGTCACTGGAATAACTAATTGGAGTGATTCACTATAAGTGAAATGTGTAACTCAAGCACTGCTTTGAGTCACTGGAACGAGTCACTGAAATAAGTCACTGAGTCACTATAAGTGGAAGGAGCCACTGGTATCAGTCCCTACAATGAGTAACTGAGTAACTAGAATGGGTAGACAAAAGTGAGTCACTGAAGTACTGGAACGAGTCACTGGAACGAGCCCTGATCAATTACAGTAATGGACACAGTAGCCAGACCCGGAGAGGAACTGTATATAGTTGACAATGTATAATGATAAAATGACACTCCTTGAGAACGAGGGATTGGAGGGAGGAAACCGTGAAATTGGTGAAATTGGTGAAATTGGTGAAATTGGTGAAATTGGTGAAATTGGTGGGAATTTATGAAATTTGGTGAAATTGGTGAAACTCCGTGAAATTTGGTGAAATTGGGGAAATTGGTGAAACTCCGTGAAATTTGGTGAAATTTGGTGAAATTGGTTGGAATTGGTGGGAATTGGTGGAGAAGAAAGAATAGGGGGGGGCAGAAGGGGAGGAGAGAAAAGGGCGTGGGACCTGGGGAAATCCGCACGGTAGGTTATGAGCCCCGCGAACACAGAGTGGGTGCTCCTTTTTTTATTCCAAAGAGTAAAAAGTCAATGACGGTGCGGTGCAGTGCGCGCGCGATCGTAAGAAGAATTGTGAGCATTTAACAGCTAGGGATTTAACACCTGAGGATTTAACAGCTGAAAATTTAACAGCTGAAAATTTAACAGCTGAAAATTTAACAGCTGAAAATTTAACAGCTGAAAATTTAACAGATGAAAATTTAACAGCTGAAAATTTAACAGCTAGGAGAAAAAAAAGAAATAAAAATACGTCTTGGGCTCCGAGCGTTCGAGTTTCGTGTTTCAGGTAGAAAAGTGCGCATCACAATATACTAAGTCTTTATTTAACTTAGCATTTGCTTAACAAGTCTTTCTAACATAATGATGAAGCTGTAATATCATTAACCAAGAAATTATAAATACAAATATTTATATATACATTTATTGTTGTATGTTATTTTTTTTTGAAGCTTCGTCGATTAACTACCTAATAACTAAAGTAGCCATTGATTCTTCAATCCAAATTTTTTTTTTTGGCGGAGAAAACCTCATTGGGCCAACGCACGGCCTCCACCGAACGAATATCAATCAAGTATCGACGCTGCTTTTCGCGACATCCAGTGCCACCACGGAATCTCAGATCCTTAGGCATAGGAGCGTGTCCACAGTATTGATCCAAATATCAACCCATCCGACATCACCATAAAGTTCAATAGTCTTCCCCAAAGTAGTCTTCCCCAAAATTCAATAGTCTTTTCCAGTAGTCTTCCCCAAAGTTCAATAGTCTTTTCCAGTAGTCTTCCCCAAAGTTCAATAGT